>RCAB01000140.1:0-139014 GCA_003640385.1 Setaria digitata
AAACGACGGCAAGTGAAAGAACGAGCGAAAAAACGACGGCAAGTGAGATGACGGCAAGTGAAATGATAGCAAATGAAATGATAGCACGTGAAAGGAGAAGTGAAAAAACGACGACGAGTGAAAAAACAACCGAAAAAGTGACGGAGTACCGGCAAACAGCGTTGCATGGAGAAAAAAATAAAAAACGAATGGCATATGGGGAAATAAACCAGAAAACAGTGGCGCACGGAAAAACGGAGAAAGAATTAGTTTTGCGTGGGGAAAAAAATGAAGAACTGATATCGCAAAAGGACGCGGACGAAAAATCGACGCTGCAGTTGAAAAGAAACGAAAAACCGGTACTACAGAAGAAAAGAGGTGAAGAACCGGTGCCGCCCAAGGAGAGAAATGAGGGACCGGTACTGCCTAAGAAAGGAAATGAATTGGTACTGGAGGAAGAGGGAAATGAAGAACTGCTACTGGAGGAAGAAGGAACTGAAGAACCGCTACTGGAGGAAGAAGGAACTGAAGAACCGCTACTGGAGGAAGAGGGAAATGAAGAACTGCTACTGGAGGAGGAAGGAGATGAAGAACCGCTACTGGAGGAAGAAGGAGATGAAGAACCGCTACTGGAGGAAGAAGGAGATGAAGAACCGCTACTGGAGGAAGAAGGGACTGAAGAACCGCTACTGGAGGAAGGAGATGAAGAACTGATGGTGCAAGAGGAAGGGAATGAACCGGTACCGCAAAAGAAAAGGAATAAAGAACCTGCACAATGGAGGAGAAAACAACAAAACGAGGAAGACAGATTCAAAAATGATTTACAATTAAGAACGAATAAATTGAAAGATTCCAAGGAATTGCATTGTTATTCAGGTACTACAACACAGACTGTCCAGAAATGTTCCGCTGGTTCTGTCTGCTACAAACAGATCACTCATTTAGGTGATATGGTACGTCTCCTCCTACTGATATGATTGTCTTAGAATCTTCTAATGCTCTTGCTGTCTAGGCTATTCCACTATCTGCTAATTTATTCCAGCTACGAGGATGTGACAACAGAGACGAAGAACATTCCTTGTGCAAAGGATTCGAGAATGATAAGTGCGAAAAAGACAACCATCTCGGTTTGATTTGTTGCTGCAGTAGCGATAAATGCAATGGTGCTAATGATGTACAACACAGTTTCGCTGAAGTAACAGTACTAATAGTTGCTTTCTGGTTTCTTAATTAAAATTGCATCATGAATGGAAGAGTCCAGAAGCTGTATTTGTCATCCGATTTGATTTGTATTGAGTAGAATTTGGCATGATTCTTGATTATTTCCTTCGCAGATGCTTAGATTGCTTCTACCAAGCCCACCTCAGTTAGACTTTATCAGATCGATTAGCAGCAACAGTGGTCTTTACCTCCAACCATGAAGATAATCACAAAAACTTTAAATTATATGACTACTGACCTTATTCATTGTATGATTTGTCGTCATAAAATATGATCTGGATGTTGTATGACTCACTGACAATGTTCTCGAAAGGTAGTAGTCTATATAGAATGTTCGGGTATAGCTAACTATAATCTCAAAAGAAAAGGTTGATGATAGTTTATGGGCCAACTAGTAGATTTGTTAGAAATGAAGCGCAAAAATTTATTGTCTCTGAGAAATATATGGGCAGTATCATTTACTGATTGCTTCTCATGCTTTTGGATTAGCAGTCCATTACAACTTCATTGCCGGAGATAGACCCATAGTGATAAGTCCCTGATATGACTGAAACGAGAAAACATTCTAAGGGGAACTTTTCTTTTTAACTTTTCAAGCCATTTCCGGAAAAAGACGTTCAAAATATCATTTGAACCTTTCGGTATATTGAAACGTATCAGTCTTGGATAGTTGAGGGTATCAGCTCGATGATAAAAGCGCACTTCTGCTGTAAAACCTCGCCATGCTTTTTCTACATATACTTTCTTGATCGGTTTCTAAATAGAATTAAATTCATTTTTTTCTTTTCTTTGAATAATTTATAGAAAAATTTCCTGGATTAGTTAAATTTGACCTGTAAAATATTAATGCATTTCGCAAAGATCGGTTTCAGGTTAATTTGGTCAATCTCAACACCATTGTTACTTTCTGCTTTTCCTGTATAAAATTTTATTTTAACATTTTGTTCCAATAGTGTTGAATTTGCAGCTGCAAAGTTACATATAGCCCATATACATCTATCTTATCGCTTAAACTAATCTTCCAAAAGAACCTTGAACTGAAAGTGATATTGAGAAGTTGAAAGCATTTTAACTGCTGCTTTTCATTTCAGCGACCTTTAATTGCCTCTCTTGAATTTCAATATTCAAAACACATTTTCGCTTTTTGCTTTTTGGATGTGACTGCGCAAAAAAAAGTGGAAAAGTTTGGGTTGAGTTAATGAAGAAAAACTGATTATGTAAAAGATATAGCATATTAGCGAACAGTCCAAAATATCTGCGTTGAAAATGACAGCAGTGGAGTTATCCGCTAGAAAATGGTAAAGAAATGTTTGAAAAGTATAAACTGAACCATTTCAGAATTGTTGTTTTAGACGTTGGCTACCTAATAGACAAGACTGGCCAATTTGGAATTTTTCTAATTGAGCAAAATCTGTCTGAGGAAAAAGACCACTTCATTTCTTTTCCAATTTCATTTTTAAAACATTTAGACAATCACATTATCTTTAGAGAAAAGAGCAGACCTAGTACAAATGTGAGAATCTAGAATAAAGAATTTACTGAACCTGGAAAGAAATATGGTAAAGGTTTCTTATCATATTCATAGCCAATGTTCGATTGTAGCACATTCCGTTCTGCGTGATTAAAAGAGACCTGAAATCTCCCAGATCCAGCTCCCATGAAAAAGGTAAGAATTTTTACTTCCTGATTTGAAAAGACAAACCCTCCAGTCTCCATCGCACATACTGCCAATAAACTTCACTACCACTCTGTGCACGTTTACAAAATACAATGAGCAATAGTAACAGCAGTGCAGGCTATATATTATTCAGTTGCTTAAAAGTTAGGTAATAAATGGAAAGTTGTTTTCCGACGAAATCCACTGTTGCTACGAATTTGAGAAAGGTCCTGTAGGAACACCTTGTCATAACGACGATGGCCCAGACCAAACCTAAATTAGATGTTAAGTGAGTGAGCATGTTCTTTGTATGCATAAGCACACACTCAACATCGGAATGAATTCTATAGGAAATGATGACAGATGAAAAGTCATGCATGCCTAAACCTAATTAAACACCAAATGTCCTGAAAGTAATTAGCCAGATAGGAACACTGTCACATCCGTTCGACAGTACATTATGCATCCCATATTCCATCTACCTCTCTGGAAGCGATTGGATTTGTTTTGTACAATGTCAACAAAGAAAAAAAAACTGCTTTTATCAGCGCAAAACAAAAACATTTGACACTTATGAGTAAAGAATAAACAGTATTAATCAATTGTTTTACCAAACAAACAAATAGTTTTAAAATTTAAAAGATGACGGAACGCATGTGGAATAGATCACTGAATAATGAAAACTTTCGATACTTCTCAGTTCACCACTTCTGACTTTGGACTCGCAGTTTCCATTGGTGTCGTCGTTTCATCTTCATTAATTCCAGTCTGAAATACATTGATGTGAATCCATAGTAAAGAGAAGTTCCCAAAAATTACCAAAATTGAAACTCAAGAGAAACCTTTTCTTTAGCAGCAAATTTCTCGAACATCCCCTTATATCGTTTTTTCTCTTTTTCACGAATTTCCGCCAACTTTTTCTTACACGCCAATATTTGCGCAGCCGCTGCCTAAAACTTGTAGACTGTAATCATCTACTGAAACAAATAAGAGGTTAAAATTTTAATGATAAGTACACGCCACCGCTGCAGTTAAAAACCTTGTTATCCGGTTCGTATTCCAATACTTTCTTATACTCAATGATTGCCTCATCCGCATCGTTTTGCTCTTGAAGTGCCTGAAACAATAAAATAGTTTTAAAAATCAGAATTTTCGCGGTGATCCATCCTAACGGGACAAATCAAAATAAAAGCATGCAAAAATCAAACACAGTGTGAGATTTGGAAAAATTACCAAAGCTTTTCGATAGAGCGCTTTCACACACTTGGGATCGACCTCAAGTGCCTTGTCACAGTTTTTTATACATTCCACTGTTTCATCCTGTTTCGAATACACAAGGGCGCTAAATTAAAGGCATTAACTTTAGTAAAAACAAGTCCAGGAGATAATAAACAGATTACTCAGAATTGAAGAACCTGTTAAGATAACCGGCAAGCAACAGAGCATCTCTTCTGGTTTTCGCTTCATTTTCTAAGGATTTTTCATACTCCAACAGTTCGATGACACGCATATACTTTGCTGCTGCAAGACGCAGTTTGCCCTGTTTGAAAAACATAGTGCCTCTCTCCTTGGCAGCTTCTGCAGCATCAAGCTTTTCTTCACCAGTCAGTTCCCATGACGCCTTCATCTAAAAAGAAAAGAAAAAAAAAATTTACAATGTTTTCCGACAGGATTATGCAGCACTGATGCATAAAAGTCTACGAGCAGAAAAGAAATGACTAGAAATTGAAATCTGAAAGGAATGCTTCCGTTTAAAATAAAATTAACAATCCAATATGTATTGTCAGAACACACCTTCTCATATTCCTTGAGGAATAAAGTAAAATCAATTTCTGCATGGGGTGGTAAATCATACTCTGGAGGCGGATTAACACCGAATGTGAAACGACTTCCTTTGAGATGAATTGTGGACTTTTCGCCCTTGTTGAATCGACGAAGAGCACGGTCCACACCTTCTGGCAAACCGACCTAAACATACTTTGAGCAAATGCAACTGCAAGCTTTCTGCACACAATAATCCAGCTGCAAGTGAAAAGCATCAGCATATCGCTTTCGAGAGGTTTTGATCATTGCATATCGATTAAATGCTTATCCTCGGCCTATTGTCATCATTTGCAAAAAAAAAAAAAAAATGCACAGAAGACGCAGAATTGTGCTGGACGGAAAAATCTGCTGATACTTACTTCCGAACCTTCTCCCAAAATGAAACTGACTTCCTTGTCGTAGAACACTCGACCATTGTATGAACCAACGGCACATACTGAAACAAATGCAGACTTCGACGTTAACGAGATCCATTGTTGGTGATCCCTCAACTTCTACCCTTCAAATTCTGATAGGACGAGAAGCTCCTTTGCAGAGAAATATGCATTGGCAAATTAATCTGGAAAATGGAAGTAAACAAATCTAATTATTTGGTAAATGTAAACAGACAAAACTAACTTTTAACAGTTGAGCCTTCAGTAGGGCTTGAGTATTTCTCACCCTCCACAATGATCGATCGAGTAATTGCACCATCTCGGTCCGGCGAAATGTCTTCTCCTTGCCAGCGTAGTAATTCAATCTCAAAAATTAATGCATTTATTTGCACCTATGTTTTTAATAAGAACAAGTTGAAACTACCACAAATCAAAAGACCCCCTACTTCAAAGTTAAGGGTAGCACCACCAGGAATCTTTGGTGGACTACCATTTTCACCATACGCATAATCGGCACGGCAAATGAGATTACACTTCTCGCCCTTTTTCATTGTTGCAACGCCAAGGTCCCATCCCTTGATAACCTGTAACGGCACCAGTATAAACCTTTTGTTACATATCGTGAATATGAGGGTATCTGAAACTAGCAATAAAAAAAAAAACAAAAAGAGAAACACCGTAATTAAAAGAATATTTTTTGCATGCCACAAATCAGAGAATATTGGCCTACCTGCCCATTACCCAACGTGAAGTTGAACGGTTCACTACGGTCTCGGCTCGAATCGAACTGTTCGCCATTTTCCAAAGTACCCACATAATGAACGTAGACACTATCGCCTTTCGAAGGATGATGCTCTCCTGTTCCTTCTACTAAAATTTTCTTCAAAACACCACCATCCTAAAAAAAAAAAAGGGAAATTACGAATATTAAACATTGCGAAACAAGAAGGTAATGAATTACTCTCTAGTTCGACCCCAAAGAAAAAAAAATCAAAGGAGTCTGAAATGAGTTTGGATCCTAAAGTTTAAGCTAACTAAAACGGAATCAAGCTAAATCCTTCATTCATTTCGGCAAAGGTGCCAACAGTCAACATAGATAGAATATTGATGACAGTTATTAGTTATTCTTAAGTAAACTGAAAATAACCTTTTCAGGAGTGATATCAATCCCGTCTACAGCGGCCATCTTAAGTTCTTGTAACTTCCACCTGCAAATAACTGAAAAAAATGGAAAATGTCATCCATCCCAGACTGAAGTTGTCAGAATACACCAACCCGATCCCGAACCGGAAAGCCCCAACATCCCGGAAAAAGGCTCTACCAAGCACCACTAATTTCTCACAACGTTAAGGAAGAGAAGACCCCTATCGAACCTTCTAGAAGATCGGTGATGCGTTTGTCTCTTCTAACCGCTATAAAGCTCGGACGTACGACAGTTCGGAGGGGGAGCTTGAGGGATAACTCTTGAGTGGGTCATCTCGTCATATCAATCAGTATTTCTCGGTCGTATCGGTCGGGTGCACACTACTGGGGATTGTTTATGAAGAATTGACTAGATATAAGACATAATGAGGAGGGACAGAGATAACTGATAGGACTTCACAGTGGGAAGTTGACGTTGCAAATAAATTTTAAGCTGTAATGATGTAACACTCCACGTAGCTCACGTCCATGCGTTGCGTCATCGATCTTTTCAGTTTTCGTTCATTATCTTACGTTTGCAAGTACTGTGGTAAATTTGGATATGATGTTCAAGGAATAAATCATGTTGATGGAATTTGTTGGATTTTTTTGTAATGTATTGCAGGTATGCTGGATAAAGTAGTACGTGAAATGAAATGGTGGGGTGAGACATTTATTGGTCTTGCTAAAGTTATCGCTAGCCCTAATGCTCCCATACCGCCAACTGATATCCATCCACGTCAACCAGCTATTCCGAGTACACCTGCTGAAGGAGTAAGCTTTGCTGTATGTCACTGGGTTGCCCAGAGTGAACAAAGAATTAGGTAACTGCAATTGCAAGTGGGATTAAAACTCATATCAAAGACCAAAAAATAAAATAGAGCTGCTGTAGTAAAGGCAGAAAAGATCGCTCAAATCTGAAACTGAACATTCCGTATTATTTGAATGTTCATTATTGTGTATCTGAAGAATCACCCCTGAATTTAAAAATTTTGTGCTTTTCTTCAAACAAAATCTTTTCTGGAGATTACTTTGCCTAGTGTTTGCGCAACTGATTCTATTCCAACTTGCTTGTGTTACTGACTAGGTCACATAAGATGTTATTAACTTTTCAACTTCACATTCAATTTGTTTGTAACAGTTTCGGTCGTTCCCATTTCGTTGGTGGTGGAAGTTATGTCCGTTTAACAGGAATATCGTGTTGTGGATGACCATACTCATCCCAATATATATAATTAAATTTCCGCGTAAGTTCTTCGCCATATATTCTTAGATAAGTTTTTTCTTTCGAAAAAAAAATCAGGGTTTTGTTGCTTCTATCTTTTAAATCAACTTTCCTGTAGTGGATACTAATCCTCCATGCATTCCAGGTTTACAAATTCCTTAGTTTAAGATGCTTAAAAAATATTTTCATTTACTGAACATCCGAATTTTGCAGCAGAAGTTTGGAAAGCCATGATGGTGCATCAAATTCCAGAACATATGTCTTTGCACAAAAGACGTGGAAAAGCGCAGCGTATTCAGGACGAGCTGTATTTTGCAAAATATGATCCAATGAAAAAGGAAACTCCAGTTGGTGTTAGGAAGTAGATCGAAAGTTCTCATTCTTATGATGTTTTCCTATTGCCGTTAGATATTAGTTGAGATTTTGATTTTTGTCAAATTAATCGTGATTTTTTTTTTAATAGGTTTTTATGCGATTGTCGTCATTATCATATCCCAGTAAAAAAATGCATCTCTTACTTTTGTGGTTTTTGTGCACAACAACTTGAGTTTTCCGATGTTTTTTAAATCAGAAAATAAGATTAAGACTGCAACACATATGGGGCACTGTTTTCTGTTGTGCTTCAACTCTCATAATTTGCCTCCACCGTTTTGACTTCGCAGTGTTTTTTCAGTCATCGAAGGGGCCCTGGTTCCTTCAAAAGTCCTTTGTTTTCCCTTTTTGGACTGTATATCGCTGCTTTAAGATGCTGTATAGGTTTCTTTTCTTTTGTTTTCAACTACTGGCTGCACATTTTAAAACTCTAGAAGCTTAAAGCTACCCCTCCAAACTTTTTACAACGACGTTTCTCTATCGCCTAATTTCTGCTGTAATAGAATGGCACTCACGATTGCCATTGTACGGCTCGTGGGTTTGCAACTTTGCTTTTCAATTTTTATTCCTCAAATTTGATTTGCTTCAGCTGTCTTATTTATTTTGCAAGCAGGAATTGCGTAACAGTGAGGTTGTTCTGGAATAAAATTTTAGATTGTAGGTATAAGTTTGTCCCTGTTTTTAAATCAATTAAAAAACACATCATCCCCTGTAATTGTACCGGGACATTCCCTGCAAGTTATCATCATCCTAAGAGCTGGTGATTTTTTTCGTGAATGTAATCTCGACGAGTACAATGGCAATCGAAGAGATCCGGATATATCTCGTATGTGGAAGGAAGTTGTAAATTTCCTGCACAAATACTCTATTACTTGGACAATTTTTCTATTCCAGTGGGATCAAAAAAGATTAGCACTAAATAGCCCCAGTGATCAGTACAAATGACATCGATGTTAGTATGAGATTATTGGACGGATGAAGTAACTTTACTGCTTGAGCTGCTAATTACAATTTATTCCAAGAGCCGGGAAATTGATGAGGGAAGCGATCGCTGGTTGTATATACTAGTGGATATCACTGTTACTAACTGCTGTTTACAACTAATCATTTCAAGGGGCTGATATGATAAGACTAAATTGCTTTCCTCTCCCTCAACATTATAAATTGTTGTATGAAGTGCAGTTAGCTATCTCTTCTGAAATTATATCTGATAATGGGTGTGTATGTGTGTCTGTCTATGTGTGTGTGCTTTTCTTCAAGCCTATCATCTCAACTTGCTCCTTTACATCATTTCATCCTGAGATGTCATTTTGAAGCTCACCGTAGGCTCTGTATGTGTGTGTGTGTGTGTGTGTGTGTNTCTGTCTATGTGTGTGTGCTTTTCTTCAAGCCTATCATCTCAACTTGCTCCTTTACATCATTTCATCCTGAGATGTCATTTTGAAGCTCACCGTAGGCTCTGTATGTGTGTGTGTGTGTGTGTGTGTGTGTGTGTGTACGTACACTCTAGATCAGATGTGATGTTGACGAACACGGACGTTGTCTCGTCTTGATTTACGTAGCTACAGAGCTTTGCTACTGCTACTGCTGCTGCTACAGGTGGTGGTGAAGCGAAAGAAGAGTTTAAATCAACACTTAGAAACAGTTTCTTCGCCAGCCCTGTTCAATCGTTGTTATTTACCTGATCTGATCTGAACTGATTCAATTTCCGTGAACGGTTCAGAGGGAACTCTTCAGAAATTTCAATTAACACTGGCTGATTCAAACACGGAATGGAGGATTTGGAGCGTCCAACTACTACAACAATAAGTACGATTGCAATAAATGCTGGCAAACAAGCAACAATTGTTGTCGCACTGCTTAAGGTTGATTCATTTCAGTTCATTCGCTTAATAATTACAAGAAATCAATTAATTAATGAGCATTTAATTTTCTCTTTCAAAAGACCCTAAATTGTTGTATAAAATAATCTTCATCTTCTCTTTTACAATGATATGCGGTACATTTTGTCTTTACTGACTGTGCACCTCATTATTTCGGCTAATTTCTACTCCCATTATCCATGCAATAAGCTATATTTTAGATTTATTTGGGCTACCCTAGTTCAATCAATCAAAAAAAAAAAAAAAACACTTCATGTATTCACAGTCATTTTCATAAATCACACAATTTTGACTGACAAAATTTTTATGTTTGATAGAAGTGGTGCCATTAAGGAAAGCTCTTTTTACTTAATGATTAAGCAATTGGTTTAATCATAGTTTGAAAAAAAAGAAACCATTCAGTGGGATGCTTAGTCTAGAAAGACCCATTCTTCACTTAATTATTTGAATGTACCGTGAACTGAAGCATCATAACTTCTCTTTAGCAAATTTTCACTCCCAAACACTAAAATTTCTCCATTTCCATTTTTCATACTAATTTTCACATTTGTTGTCCTTCACTTAACTTGATTGAATCTTAACTATCCAAAACTTTTATGAAGAATAAAAATTTAGAATTTTCTTTTTACTTAACTAAAGGATTAGTAAAACGCTCTTATCAAAATCATATCACCGAATTTAGTCCAAATAAAAAAATACATTACTTTGAATGTTATGGAATTAAACGAGGAATTAGTCACATATTGACACTAATTAATCCTAATTTTTCTGCTGAAAATGGTCCATTATGGACTAGAAGGAATATGCATTTATGAAAGTGATAGTTTACAGTAAAAATATCTCTAATTTAGATCAAGTAATCTTAAACATTAGTAGTATAACTGATTCCAGCAAAGTCAGTCATCTTTAATAAGTGGAAAAATAGTTTACACCTGCTCGACAGGTGTAAACTATTTTTCATATTGTGAGAGAAACAAATGTCTGATATAGTTTCCTAATCGTAACTTTTATCAGTATGAATAAAATATACTGTTCTAACAAATTATGATTCATTAGGCCACTTTTGCAGTATTCTTATACTTAATAGATTCAGTTACACTTAAGATCCTAAATAGTCAAAAATCGACATTAATTGTTTTATTTACTTTTACTAATTTTTATCATTCTTTATTATGTTCATCACTTTTTAAATTAATCTTAATTGAGTTTTATCATTTTTTTCACACCACTCAGTTTTCTTACTTTTTTTGGAAAGGAAGTTAACGAATTTTTAGATGATCCTTCTTCATATTTCCTTTTCCGGACAACATTTTCGAACCATAAGTTAATGGAAAAGACAAACAAAAGTGCTCCTTGTGAGTTTTCGCCTATTCCAGCTGATTGCACTATTGTAATGATTGAAGGATATTACAGAGTATTGGATATGCCTCTCTTCGAATTGATGAAATGCAACCGAAAATGCTCGAACTTGGCGGAAATGTGAAGGAAACAGATGTCCTGCTAGCTATTCATGATGATCTGATGCATCGACTTAAGGTGTCATCAATTATTCTCTTAATAAATTTCTATGTTTAGAAATCATTTTCTCTCAATTTCGTTTTGACTTATTACTGGCATAAATGTTTTTCGAAAATGTTGAATGATTACGGAAATTTAAGTTTTATTAATCGAATAAAAAAAAAAAAAAAAAATACTAATCAAGACAAAGTGATAAAATAAAATTCTATTATTAAATCAAATTAAATTTCAGAGCAAAGAGGATCAGGTTGAAGAGCTGCTTGCTCGAGCAGATAATTTAGTGATACAGCAAAAGGAGCCTGATGTTCATGTTTATGAAGCAATGGCTGAAAGTTTGGGTACAGCTTGGAAAGAATTAAATCGGCAGTTGCAGATGCGGGGATTTCTACTTGCTGAGACAAAACGATTTTATGGACTAGCAAAACGTCATGAAGAAGTTTGTCTTCTTGAACTATTTTGTGATGCAACTTCTAGTAAATTATGTATTGTTATTGTTGAGAAAGATATTTTATTCAGATTAGTTCGAAAGTACGAAATATTCTCCAAACAACAATCCAACACCAGAATATGAATGATCTGAACGATACTGTGACGCAAATTCAGCAGCTCATTGACAGTCATTTTTTGATTATTCTAATTTTATCTGTTCAATTATTTCAACAAAAGTTTTGAGCCGATAAAGTGCAAATTTTCACAAAATTCTTTACGAACGATTTTCTTCAAAATTTGGGTTAAATAAATTTCAGAAAAATTGACTGAGAAGATGCCACAAAGATCGAGACCAGATATTGAATTATTTCTTAAAATTTATTTAAAAATCTCTGTTTGAACCAGTTTAAAAATTCCAACAAAATCTTATGTGAACTTTAAATAATAGATTAACAGTAATTATCATAATTTAGATCTGATTGATGTAACTGCATCAGCTGTAGATAGTGGGGCCGATGTTATAACACAAATTCGAGTGCTGGGCTCTATGGCTGATAATGTTGAAAGTGTCCAGGAAACTGCCAAAGCTTGCTTACTAATCGAAGAAATTATGCTGAAGGTTTGAAATTCCTTTTCACTTCATCTACTTTTGATATTATTATGTTTTTTATGTTTTTTCTTCAAGTGTAATTATTTTAAAAAACAAATATACTTAATCAGAGAAATTTTGTTTGAATGGAGTTGAGTTTAGTCTAGAAGTTAATTTGTTTTAATTCAAATGTGAATTATCAAAAATCGAAAGTCAAAAGAAAAATTTTTCAAGTTCAAGTTAAATGATCTATGCACTGATGAAAAATAAGCTGCTAATTATGATAAAACGGCAGTTACAAATGGCTTTTATGGAATTTTCTCTAATTATTAATCGAATCACTTTCCATCCTTGTTCCTATGATTGCAAATTATTTTTAGCAATTATTTCAATACTAATTTAAAAGCTTCATAGTGAGATACTAAAAAGATTTCCCTGTAAGCTTAAAATTTGTCTTATTAGTGTTGGAAACGTATGATAACTGGAATCAAAGGTTCTTGGAAATCGGAATCAACTTTTGCTGTTCATAAGCAAATTTTACGAAAGAATTATATTTTATTGACAATAAATATGACAGTGCGCTGCTGAGACATAAAATTCTATTAACTTCGCACACAATTTCAAGTGGTTTTTTTTTTAGTCTATTGCACTAAAAAATTGGATCTGCCTTCATCATTTAATTTACATTTTTATTCTCGAACTAATAGATGGCAGCCGAGTGGGAATTACTTGAGGAATCCTGGAAGAATGAGCGATCCAAACTGGAAATGCAAATTGATGAGAGCGGGGCAGTTTTGTCCCATATTGAAGAAATCGAAAAATGGCTTCGACAGGCACGCATGGAACTTAGTGATGCACAGAATATCAACTCATTAATGCAGCAAGTTTTGGTAAGTTTCGAGTCCAAAATTAACTTTTTGGTTAGCTTCTTCAAGCAAGCAAGGCAGTAACAAATGATAGTCGCAAAAGTTTTCATCCAAATTTGCAAACTTAATTTTATTGAAAAAAAAAATTACTGCAGAAAAAAAAAAAAATGAATCGGATATTGATTTTAGGAGATAAGAGGGATTTTCATTTGACTTATGAATGAAATGATTGTGCATTCAGAAGCAGCAAAAGGCACTAAAAGATATCATATCAACTGTGGAAGGTAGTAAAGGTAATGCGAGCCTTCATGAACGAGTGATGAAACTGCAGACCGATTTGGATGAGTTTATGCAAGAAGTGAGACGAAGGAAGGATGAGAACGATAAAGTTATCGCTTGGATTGCAGCTGCAAATACTGTAAATTTTACAAATTATTTTTTTATTTTCATTTTCTTCTTTTGAAACTTGTTTACCACGAAATAATTGGGAACTTCTCTTTAACTTTTGTTAAAGTTAATTAATTTTGGAATGCGGAAGCTTCGTTTTAGCTATGATTCACAAAGATAATATTCATAAAATTAATTTGCAAATTTAAATTTTGCTCCATTAATTTTACTTTAGAAAGTAAAATTCAAATCTTTTTTAATCTTCACTTGATAAATCAGCTAATAATAAATCGTTTACATTATTGATATAATTTTAAGCATATGCTATCTTCTATATTTAAAATTAAATAATCAAAAAATGAAATACTTTGACAATCATAACTCAGTGATAATGAAATGATTTTATCATTTTAAGCAATGACATTCGTCGAGGATGTGAAATTGAAATTAACTTGATATCAATAAGTACTTTTCAGATGCTAAAACAGTTGGATGCAATGGAGACAGATATGCGTAATGCCAATGCCGCCATGGCTGGAGAACTTGCTCCTTTGGCAAGACAGAAGGCACAAAAAGTGATTGATAATGGACTACAAATTGAGCACATTGATCAGCGTATCAGTCGGTTTATCAGTGACATCCAAAGTAAACTGAAACAGATCGAAAATTTGGCTCACGAACGGACCAATGAAGACAAAGAATTGATTAAGGATCAGGTAGATAAACGTTGTTCATATCAGTGATTTTTTTATGTGTAAAATTTCAACACTAGAAATGATAAGATAAAAGTTATTGAAAGAAATGTTTGAAAAAAAAGTAAGTTCATTGTTGAACAGACGAAGATTCATTAATAAGAGAGATGAGCAAATTGCTCATTTTAGTTATATCGTTTCGAGCAATGGCTTACGGAAGCAGAACATTGGCTGAAGATAAATGGCCAGTTAGGTTCCAGCTTGAATGATTCCATTCAGTTCCACAAAGCTCACAGCGAAATGTTCACCGAAATTATTGTTAGTGATATTTGGCAGTGTTTTAAGTTGAATTATACAGTTGGAGAGTGAAAACTTCATCATTTCATATGATCTGATTTGTTTCTCTCTGTAGAACAGAGGATTAGAACTGAACGGGATGTGGAGTAAAGCTCATGAATTAAGTACCACTGATCGAGAACGTATGGAGGATTTTAAAGAACGGTATAAATCATTGAAAGAAGTAGTGGAAGAACGCATTAATCTCGGTACTGCTTTCCAGCAGGTTGGTAAAATTCTTGAAATTTTAAAATCATAATTTCTCAACTAATTTTCCAGTGTTCTAAAAGAAATTTGGTCGACAAATAATACCATAAACGTTTGATAAGTTAAAATCAATGAAATTCAGATATGATATCTTATAATAACAAGAAAATGTACTTCGTCTAAGGTGAAGTACTTAAATGAGAATAAATAAACTTAGGAAACCAAGCGGAACAATTTCTGATACACAAGAACTTAGAATAAATTTTATTTTTCTGTCTATTTGTGGTTTGGTAAATAACTTTTGTCCAATCAATTAAGCAGACAGTATTAATTTTCAAATATTTGTCAACTTTGCTAAAAAGTAGACTAAGTACTATAAAACAAACGATATTGCAGGTTCAAAAATTTGCCAAAGAACTCGAAGGTTCATTTGAAAGTTTAAATTCTTTAATTGATACAAATCGTACTTATATAAACGATAAACTACTCATACAAATGAGAGAAGTATTTCGTATGATCGAGGAAACAATTAGTCAAGAGAATCATCAAGGTTTATTAGCGCTATCATTCTGTTTTGTAAAATATTTTATAAAACTTAACGGTTAATTTTGAATTGAAGAATAAACAGGGGAAAGAATAGAAATTATAACAAACTGAATTTAGAACAAAACTAATTCTCCAACTCTTCCGCTATTTGTGAAGTACTAATTGCTAATAGCAGCCCATCAGCAGTTTGAATTATCTGTGTCTTCTTATTCTCAAATAATTTGGAAAATTCTTTCATCGAAATTATTAATTTAAAGTCTAAAAAACTAAGTCAAAATGTCGAGAATATTTTAGGTAACAAATTCATTGATAGAGCTCAATCAGTAAGACTAAGGGACTCGAGACTTGACGTTGAACAGTCGATAAACGCAGTACGTAATGTATTAAACGAACATAAACAGCGACAGGAAACAATCGAAAGGACCTGGAAGCAGTGGCAAGATAAACGAATAGAGGAACAAAAAATAATTCGAATTGTTGAAGAGGTAAAATTAATAAACGGTGCAAGAACTGTTCGATTTATTCCTTCTCAGGTACACTAACTGAACTTCAAAGTGAAAAGTTGCGCTTTCTTCAAGGTTCAAATGTGGCAAGAAGAAACGATTGAAATCATTCGTACCATGGAGGAGAAACTGGAAAATGTCAAAATAGTTGAGCAGTGTGAAGAAGTAAAGAAAATAGTTGAAGAAGTGGTGGAATGTTTTCAGGAGCAAACGCAAAAGATTGAAGAAGCTGAACGGATTCTGAAAGAAACAGAAGGTAATAGTAGTCTAATAGTTATAATTTTTGAATATAAGGCTGCTTCGTTTTATGAAACTATACTTCGGAATTCTCGGAATGATTACTGCGAAAACGTAATTTGTTTACCTCTGCTGGAAGTAGATTTAAAAGCTGAGCTTTATGAAATTAGCAAATTTTGTTGTGAAAAATCATTTTTGGTAGGTGTGGAAGCATTTGAAAAGGTGACAATGGCGAAAAGACGACATAAGCAAATTGAGGAACGGCTAACACAACTGAGAGAGAAAATTCGAGTAGAGGAAAAGCGATTCAGCGAGACGAAGTTCGTTGATTTTCGAACTTCAACAACTCACTAATCTGGGCGTTATTAAAGTGGACTCATTGAATATTGAAAATTAAAATGTGAATTAGTTTCATTGTTTTCATAAGAAGAAAGGACATGAATAGGGAAAAGCGGCAGCAGTTTGTAGAGGCATGTTAGATAGAGTGATCGCGATAAAATAAAAATACAGATTGCTGATGATTGTCTCAGGTAGCTTAACATTAGAAATTTTGAATAAAGCCACTAGTACATGACAGTTACCCTATTTCCCTCTTTTTAAAAGAAAAAAAAAATTATTCTCATCATTTTTTATTTTCCATTTATTTTGTTTTTCATTTAAAATGAATGCTTCAATTATTTTATCTCTTTCCAAGTTGCTACAGAGAAATAATGAAAGCTCCAGAAATCACAAGTCATCTACGTGATGCACAAATCGATGAAGGTAGTCGATTCGAATTTGTCACTTATATAAAAGGTCAACCGGTACCGGAAGTACAGTGGTTCAAGGTGTGTGTTTTCATTGCTGCCCTTTATAATTGTAATTGAAGACTGAAAGTAATGTAAACCATCGATCTATAATTTGTCAACGGTTCAGGTATCGATAATGAAGGAAAAGATCTTTCCTAACTTCGTATTAATTTCAAATTGCACATGCTTAAATCATGTTTAACAGAATTGGCTCACTAGAGCTACTGTGGCAGTTCCTTTCTGTAATTCCTCAACATTTGTCCTTCTAAGGATGGTCGAAACGTGAAAGATAATGTTGATTATCGTACTGCATTCATCAATGGAGTTGCCACCTTGACTATCGACGAAACTTTTGTTGAAGATACTGCTGTTTATACAGTACGTGCTCAGAATGCTGCCGGATTGGCCGAATCATCCGCAAAACTTATCATCAAATGTAAGTCAAATGCGCGAGCTGTTATGTGAAATTCAACCTGATGGATTGAGGGAGAGAATCACTATCTTCATTTACTAGGTGTCATTATTACAAGTTCACCTCTGAATACTTTAGATTAAAATCAATTTTTGTCATTCAAATGCTAAAAGTGCAAGTTTTTAAAAGAAAATAAAAATTCAACCGATGAGAAGTTGAACAAAAATTTTCTCGAGAAGTCTTTAAAATTTTAATATTAGCAAAATTTTTGGGATGTAGTGTAGTGTAATCTTGATAGTAAAACGAAAATATTCAAACATCTGTTTAGATAAGTGGTTTTTGTATTGTAGCACATTATATTCTTGACGAGAAATTTATCAAAAAAAAAAGGAACAAGAAAATGGTGGAAAATGATTGTTTTATTGAATTTTTTTTTTAAATCCTTATAGCTCGAAGTGAGATGGGATCACAGCTGGAAGAACCATTCAAGCCACGTTTTATTCGTCAATTGCACAATATTACCGTTATTGAGGGTGAAAGTGTCTTTCTGGATTGTATTGTTGTAGCTGTTCCTGAACCCAAAGTACCAATTTTTTTTATATTGGCTCTTCAGTGGGATTCTTGGTGGGTTCCATAGACTTGCATGAATTTATTTGAATTCAGAAGCAGAAATTTTAGTTAATTATTGCAGATAGTGTGGTATAAGGATGAAGAAGCAATTAAGGAATCAGAACGTATCGAATTACAATTTGAAGGCGATCATTGTTCATTAAAAGTGAAGAATACACAGATGAGTGATGCTGGTCTTTATACCATCAAGGCGACGAATTCTGTTGGCGAGACTACCAACTTCTGTCGTCTAACTGTGCAATCACCTCCAGCTTCGAGGAGTACTTTAATACCACCTTCAACATCTTTCGAATTGGAGTTTCCGTTGGTTACACCATCATTCTCACCACCACTTACCAATCAAGTTGTTCGGGAAGGTGCCAGGGCCCTTTTCGAGGTTTATTAATTTTTCATGTAATTTGAGATTTATTACTGAAAGTTGATAGAAGAAGATGTAAGAAAGGTCAAGATTTGCTTGGATTGCGAAATATTATTTGAGGTACGCGTATTTGGTGAACCACGACCAACGGTTCATTGGAAACATAATGACAAACCGTTGTATACAACGCTAGAAACACGGTTGGAAGAGAATGTCAATGGATGGTATCGAGTTGTAATCGAAAACAGCCTTCCGAAACATTCCGGAATGTATACTGTTATTGCTCAGGTACCAGTCTCCTTCATGTATCAAGAAATAGGGTTAACTTTCTTATTTCATGGTACTACTACAACACAAGGAGAGATTGAAAATGATATTGAAAATGAAATTATATCTTCAAAAATTGTTATCTTCAGAATAAAGCGGGTGAAGCACGATCCGGGGCTACATTGAATGTAGAGCCTCAGTGGATATCGCCAGATCAAAAAGAAACAAGTATTGTTCAGGTGAGCAATTCTTCACTTATTCTTTTCAGTTATTTTTAAATTTTAACTTAATTGAAATGAAATTTGGCGGAATATATGAACTTTCTCCGATGAGATTTTTCAGACAGAAGGTTTCTGGAGTGATTCTGCGATAATGTCATCACCAACACCACCACCCATACCGAAACATCGTTATCATACAGAAATAGAAGAATTTACTGAAAAATTGATCACCGAAATTGGTAATTTTTTTTTTCGCATTGTTACTTCAGTATAGTGCGATTAGCTTGATTGTAAAAAATTCCAACTTAATTGCATTTACAGATTGCTTTACTGTTCCTTACAGAGTATTCATTATTCTTGACGTAGCTCAATCCAGCAAAAAAATTCTCCATTAAAGATATAATGCGCAGTAAAAAAAAAACTTTAATTTTTACTGATTTTCTTTTGGCTTTCTAATCTTCGATACAACTAAATGAATGCTTGTACGAGTTCTTATGTGTTCAAGAAAACACTAATTTATTAAAATTGTTAGTCGTATTGTAGGTTACAGTCCCACTGCCACTGTGCCTGAATTCATTCGTCCGTTCCAAAACGAATATGTTGTTCGAGAGGGTGAAAAATTCAAAATGGATTGCTTAATGATTGGTAATCCACGTCCCAAAGTGCGATGGTATTTTAATGATCAGATCATTAATATCAATTCGAAATTCTGCACAGTGAGTGATTTATCATTGATAATGATGTAAGCGCTGTAAGATGAATTGGGAAGTTTGCGAGGAATCGATTAATATCAATTTGATAACAATAAACTAAACAAAGTTCTGCCTTACTAGCAAACTTACTTCTACTAGGAAAATATTGTCCTTTTTTTGTTAATATTTTTTTCATATTATATTTTTCTCTTCACGGTCCTCTTCTTTCATATTTCAATACTTCTGAAAGAAAGCCAAGTTGTCACTGCCACTGATGTTATGCTACTTGAAAGCTAAGGGTCTTTCTTTGCTCTTTTTCTTTTCTCACCTCCATTTTACCTGCTAACATAAGTCGTAGATAAGACTCTATAAATTTGATGTCCTTCAGCAAAGTATACATTTTTAATTAATTCTTTAGGATTTTCATATTAAGAAAGTATTTATCTCAAAAATGTCTGTTTGGGATCATTCCCAGAGATTTTAAAAATCCAAAATTATCTTGCATTTTTTTGAATTCACTGTTAATCTTTCTTTTATTTTTCCTTTAAATGTACCACTTTGAGCGTCTTTTTTCAGAATGTTCATATTTTGAAACTGTTTATTGCTTAAGTAATCTTTCCAATGCCTTAATGAATTATTTGCTGATGATTTGCATGCGTAAGCTTTCAGGACAAATTTACCACTACTTTTTTCTTCTTGTTCCCACTATTACCCATAAAATGAATTCTCTTCTGCTGAACATCTAATCTTATCCGAACTATTTCTTAGAATGAACAAAATATTATTATAGATACTGTATAACTGCGACTGAGTAATTATTGCAAATTAAAACTTTGATATTCGCAATTTTCCCAAAATAGCTGAATATTGGTTCTCTGGCTTTCTCTTGTGTATACTATAAAAGAATTCAATGGAGGAACATTTCAGCTGTCAAATATTGGTGACACATATTCAGCAATATTAGAACCAGCTCGACTGGATCATGCAGGTGTCTACAAGATGACAGCAGAGAATATACGTGGTGAAACAGAATCTGTATTTGTAGTGCGCGTAATACCACGATCAGTAAAACCGATCACAGTTGAGGTTAGCGTACGAATCAGAATTTCACATGACAATTTTTAAAAAATTATACGTAGTGTAATTTATTTGACGAGAGATATGTATGTATTTATCGCCGAAAAATTCAAAAATTTTGCGAAAATTCATCATCTCTAAAATAAAAAAACAATTTTTAATTTGTTTGCACCACATTTTAGATATCCTTTCGAATTTGTCATAGTCACTGATGAAATGTAAATTATGTATTTTCCAGCATATAATTACAGATGTTTTTGTTTACAGCATGTTCATGTGACTGAAGAATACGGTGCCTATGAATACGAACAACGAGTGCCTGATAAGCAGTTACCTCAACAAGTTCGATTTTATCTTGAAACCAATGAATTAAATTTCCTTCAGAATAGGAATTTGATATGACTATAATGTAGAGAAGCTACTGTGGAAACATTCTATCACTCTTTCAGATTAAGTCTAACATAAATATACAGTTCCTCATGTTCCTATGGTTATAAGAACTTGAAGTTTAAAATACTCACATCTTTTCGTTGTGCATATGTTAATATTTTCTTCGAATTCAAGAAACTACTGTATAGTCCTAAGTTCCTCTTCTCTAGGCTTCTATTTTGATTCTATTCTAACTTGACTTTACAATTAGAAATAACCATAGGTTTTCAGAAAAAAATTAGAAACTAGGTAGATTAATTAAGACTCTGCCAATGCTGAAAGCCTGCTAATGAATTAAGTTCCCAGTGAACTATCATACTCCACTACATCATTCACATGGATTCTTTCTTGGCTGTCTAAGAAGACCATAGGATTTCAACTAATGAGGGCTGCTAAGGGGCTTCATAAAGAAAGCCTTAGACGAGGCATTTGAACTATTATATTTCAAACCATCTCGAATACATTAATCACTCAAGTGACTCAATCTTTCCTTTCTTTACCTGCCCTTCACTTCAAGCACAGCCTTACATTTTTCTCCTTTACACCCTGAAAGCTCCAGTTAGATAGCGCCAGGTAAGTTCTAATGAACATGAAATACCACATAATGCTAACTGAAGCAGTTAGATTAGTCATGTGTGAAGGCTTTGACACAACCGACGGTAGCCAGAAAGTTAGTAAAAGTAAATCACACCTTTCATTTAATGAACACAAAGTTAATTACAGCTTATGCAAGATTCCAACAATTAAGTTACAAAAGTGAACTTCAGTTAACGAAATTAGTCGGAGTGTATTTTGAAGTTGACACCAGTTGCATTTTTTTTTCTGACTGGAATTGTTCGAAAATTATGGAACGATTATTAAAATTGAAAATTTTTAAGAACACTCTTGTTCAGCTGGAATATGTGAGCGATAACTCAAGGATGCATGAAGAGGAGCAACGGCGTTTCGTAGCCAAACAGCACTCCACAAGGCTTCTATCTCCTCCACCGGCCAAGAAACAGCAGTTACATACAATACACTCCCAGCAGGTAAAACTTGACTTTATCAGGTTTAAGTGATAAATACAAGTCGGTAAGGACTATCATTAGCAGACAATCATTTACTTATCACTCTTGTCATTGGTTCTAATAAATCCTTCTGTATCTTTTCCTCTCTTACTCTCAGATTTTATTTCAGTATGCTTTGCTTTTCCTTTCATGAGACTAATAAGGAAAGTTTGCGCAAAATCGATAAAGGAAATTGCTAAATGTTTGATATCTACAGAAGTCCTCAGAGAAGAATTTAGAATTTCTCAATAATTCTATCAATAAATTTTGTACAGAATCTATTATGACTGCTCTGCAAGAAGTATAGTTTATTATTTATATTGTTGTCGATAAGGAATAAATAATAGGATTAGTGTATTTGTTTTAAATGAATGCAAAAGTTTTTCTAACTTCTTTAGTTCCCCACACTTTAGGCTCACAATATACTTCTCCACATAAATCATAAGTAGATTTGATTTCTTAAAATATTTCAATTTTTCGACAATTCCAGGAAAAATTATTTTCTGCTTTATTAACCCCACACTATTATTCGAAACATCACTTGCTCTAAATGGTAGCATACCTGTGAATAATAAATAATTAATTATTATTTCACAGCAAATTATGATGATCAGGAAATTACAGTAAGCAGTTTCGCTGTTTTTTTTTTTATCATCAATCGATGTTTTCTTCACTTTCAGCAGAATTTGTCGGAACGTTTTGATATCGAAGAAAGTCGAGAGCTTGGTCGGCCACCTCATTTTACACAAACTTTGGTTTCTGCAGTGGCTGCATGTGGCGATGAAGCCAAATTTCAAGGCATTGTCATCGGTAAAAAGAAAATTTCGGCTTTTTCTTGTCAATCATTTCTGATTACAATAGTCGCAAGATGAGACATTTTTAAAGCGAATGCTTTTTCAGTTGAGCATTTTAAAGTTACGCATATTTCTTATTAGCTATGGGGCCTAAAAATTTTAATTTAAAATTGTAAATCTGAGCATATTGAAGTCCCATCCTCCAAGTAAATCTGATTAGTTTTGAAGTGAATCTTTTCGAGAGAAGAATTTTTCAGCGATGACGCAAATCATAGCTGCAAGCTAAAATAACTTCTAAATTGAATAGCTTTCGTAATTTGAAAGCAAGTCTATCTTTTCCTCACTTTCAGCAAATTTCGAAACAGTTATAATATTGTATTTAGCTTAGTGTGAATTTACTTTGCTAATTTCAATCGTTTGGAATGCGCTCTATATATAGCTTAGATCTATCTGTATGTAATGCATTTTATCCTTATTTCTAGTACATTTCTTTAAGGATGGCCTACTCCGGAGGTTACGTGGACGAAAGATGGCATTCCTATAAACAAAGTCACCAATCCGGAATTGATCTTCTCCAACATTGGTGGCCATGTGTCATTAACCTTTCCTACTTCTCAACTTGAACACTCCGGTAAATACATGTGCACTGCCAAGAATGCATCCGGTGTTGCTACATCAAGCGCCCAACTGGTCGTCAGACGTCCGTTTCAATTTATTCTTCTTATTTGTTTGAAAGTTAATCCAGATTATAAATGACAGTATGAACTATTGTCAATTTCACTTAACTGTGACATTCAAAAGCTCAAACTTGCTTAGTGTAAAACGCTAACCCTTATGTTTAGTTCTGAAATTCGTGAATAATTTGGCTGTTTTTAAACTTTTCCTCAGACACACATCTATTTTTTGCTTTGAATCTCTTGTCTTTAAGTATTTTTTTCTAGGAAAATTATTTCAGCTTCAAAATCCTATTATCTATTTCGTATCACTCTTTCTGTATTTGGTCCACGGATTTTTTTTTAGCACGAACTGTAGCACCTGACTTTGTACGTCGACTAATTAGCGAAGAAGTGGCGGAAGGTGATAAATTGAAATGGACAGTTCAGGTAACTGGCGACCCAACACCGAAGATAACTTGGATGAGGGATGGATTGGTTATCCCACACTGTGAAGAAGTTCGCCTTATTGATGTCAGTGGTTTTTCTTTTTTTCTTTTGCTTAAAGGTACTAGGGATGTGCAGCTAGCAAGCTAGAATTTACGTCCAACATTAGATATCACGATCAGATTGAAACTAATCACTAACTTAGGAATGATACAATTAGCCATGAATCTTAGAGTTGAAATTGGGTTCGCCTAATTTTAGCATCTTTTCCGTACTCGCAACGCAATACTTTTCAGGAGGGCAGTGGCGTACATTCGATGATCATTGTTAAAGTTGAAATGGCCGATAGTGGACAGTTCACCTGCCTTGCAGAAAATATTGCAGGTGAAGCTCGTAGCACGGCTGATCTTGTAGTACGACCTGCTGGCTCCGAACCAGGCAACTATTTCCACGTAACAAAGGTATCACCTGACATTTTCCTTTGAATTTTTGCTTTCCAGTTTCAAATTTCCTACCTAATTACCAATTAATTAAAAGCAAGAATTGGATTTAGAATTTTAGCTTAAGTCTAAAAGTCAATATTTTTAACCCACCAATTTTTTCAAAATGAAATGTCTTAATTAGAAGAAAGCAGTTAGTTTTCTGTACTACTCATTTAAATAATCAAATAATATCTGATTTTATCAGGTTTTCCAGTTTTCCGCTGATAAGCTTCCTCATTCACTATGTAAAATCTCTTTTTGAGCTTCTAGAATCTAACAGAGATATACAATGCTCTAGCTCATTTTTATTTTTCTCTGAAGCTGACAAATAGTCAAATCAAATCGTATTACAGGTGACACAAGAGAAGAAGATAAAAGGAGAGGAAGTGAATCGAAACGAAAGTTTTGCAATTGAAAATCCACGAGCATCAACAGGCTTATGATCATACTGCATTTTTTTTTAATATATAGTTGATGCTCGATTACACCGCTAGTAAAATTAGTTTTGTTAAGAAATTACCATCATCTTATTGGTAATATTGGTACTTGTGCTATTATAAAGTTTCGATTCCTCTTATAATGAGCTTTAGTTTTTTGTTTTTTGGAACATTTAGAACATACACGACAGGGTGTTGTTAACGAACTTTTAATGAGTAAGGCATCTCCGATAAAAGCTATCCTATCTGCTGTAGAAAAAAGTTACAAATTAAATAAGGCATTACCACTGCTTACAAATGGGTATTTTTTAATTATTATTAAATCGTACCTGTAATTTCCTAAGCAGGTATGCTTAATCAAAATGCTTTGTCATCAGACAAGATTTTATATCTTCACGATTAATCAGTTCTTTTTAAGTGTCATGAATGCATGAATCAAGGAGAAAAAGATCTAAGAAAACGATTCGTAAAGTTTCCTTCTGGTGGGATGCGATTGTCGTCGGAAAGTATATCCAACCATTAACGAAACCGATGTTACACAAAGTACCACGCCAGAAAAAATCGTCATTCGACTCTCGAAACTTTCCGCCAAAGTTCGTCGTCGTGTACGCTCGCAAATGAATACTGCATGAAAGCTTTTCTAACTGAGTAATTAATTTTCGTAACTAAATGAGAGCCTTCTTAGTCTTAATAAATGGTGAAGGATAACATACAACTTGGATATCTGCCGACGATACGGTATGGTTGTGCGCTAATCTCTGGATTCAGTTCAAGAATACAATCTTTGAAGTGTTTGTTGGTTAGTGTTAAGTTCAGCTTATCACGACATATAAATTTCTGCTTCAACGGCGCACTAATCATCACTTTATCTGATGAAAATTCGACCGATTGCTCTGTAAATTTTTTTTTATTCCATCGCCAATCAAATTTTTTAATTAAGTCTGTGATAAAAAGCGAATAGGAACTTTTTGTAGAAGCTCAACTTACTAAAGTAGGATTCTGAGTAGGAAACTGCTTGCAGCTGCCATCGAAGCTCTTCCAGGTTATTAATTGGATCTTTCACATAAGCCTTCAAAGAAACAATGACATTTTTTTTACGGAAGGGATTTGCCAAATCAATATGAAAGCTTTACCTAGGGCCTAACTCATTTCAATGATACAAAAGTTAGAATTCTAGTACGTTAGTAAATCTCAAACATTGCTGCTAAAAGCTGTACCGTTCCGAAGGACATGTCAAGTTGTTTCCTACGTCCTTCCTTTTTCCAACTTGCCCTGAGTTGCGCTCTGTTATTATTTGTGCTATTGTTGGCACAGTGTCCACTCAGTTTCACTTTCGACGACGTCAATTCAGGAATCTAAATAATTATTTTAGTCTTAAACGGTAGCAGTGATTCCACGTACTTATCAAAAAGTCGATCTTATCAGAAAAGAATTCATCTTTTTTCAAATTTTCACTTTGATATCTAACTTTTTCCCTACTCTTTTTTCTACTATAAAAAAAAAGAATTCTTAAATTCAATACCTCAGTTGCAATATTTGTGCCATTTAAATTAAAGTTGTATAACTGTGCTGAAAACTTTAATAATAAGCAGGGAATGCCATATTGGTCTCTGAGACCAAATTCACCACTTTCAATATTTTTCAACGGGAAGTAATCACAATAAACGATGTTCACGAGATCTGTAACCATTGAATAATTTCAATTCACAATTTATAGTCAGCACTGTCTAGTTCTTGTTTATAGAAGCAATATGCTGTTCACTGGTTTGAAGTAAATGGTGAAATTTATTAATAATTCATTTTTCGATTTACGATTTAACGGCAGGGTTGAAGTCAGTCCTACCGGAGTGGAAAAAATTTATTCCGAACTGAATGACTGCAGATTTAATGCAACTTCTATCAGAAGCTATAGAATGTTCACTTTATCTCTTCATAAAACCGGGTACATAAAAAAGTTATCATCATTTTTGGAGTACAAAATAAGCTATCACAAAATTGCAAATGATAGTGATCATTAACATCAATATATTCACTGAATATAGCAAAGAGCAAACCTATGAAAATGATGAAAATCAGTGATGGACTTGGGGTTGACATGAGTTTGGGATGAAAACGAGAAATAACTAAAAAGATGGCGAAGGAAAATGAAGCAAAACAAAACTCTAATCTTAGTATATTGATCTAAAGGAGAAATTGTCCCTTGAAGCACTTATGAGGCTCATTAGAGGCACTTCCAAATTCGTTATCAAAAATATGAGACCACTTTCGTATATACTATCAACATTCCATTATATTTGATATTGATTTCAGTCTTAATCTTTTCCCGTTAACCTCTCTTGATGATAAGGTAAGAAGCTTTATTTTTACTGATAAAAACTGGAAATTCTTAATTATTATTATAAAACAGTGAAAAATAAAATATATTTCTGTTCTATTTTGTATGAACTATAACTGACGTGATAAGACAATTATAGCATGTCATCAGGCTACACACTTAATTACATAAATCTTCAAATGCTTTGATAAGAAACTATTAGGACATATAACCTTCTTATAATCTATTTGATAATTATTGCTCTATTATTTTATGGCTTAAATATCTTCCGTTTGACAGCGCACAGAGTCATGTTAATTTTGATTTTCTCATTGTGTCATTCAGTGCTAAATGAAAATTATCTCTTATCACTAGTACTGATTAAAATTGCTAAGAGTTCTTATAATTACTATCAGTAGATTAGCTATCATTACCACTGCATATATCATTTATTTCATCGTGCACACTGTATATGGACGATAATATCTAGTGTTCGCTTCATCCTAAAACTTTAATAAACATAGTTTATAGAAAAATTTGCATGCAGATAATGCATTCGGCTACGGAAATTTTTTTTGAGACTTCAGTTTGAAATAATTAGCAAAGATATCTGCAAGATAAAAAGGTTACTTTACCTGAATTGATCACTTTTCACGTCTTGCAGTTCTTATCTAGAGCCAATACATATGTTAAAAATATATTAAAGTAAAGGAGAATATCATCGGATTTAAACTTAAAAACTGAAGTTTGCGCTACTGCATTATTGGTGAGAATATTATGAGATATTACCAAAAATGTACGAACTTACTTATAATTTATTTGTTTCACTTCGTGGTGCAGATAAATTGATTGTATCAGCTACAGAAGAATTGTTCAATGTAGCCAACGAATCGGTGCTCGATTCTGATTCAAAATTTGAAGTTATAGAATCATCTTCTTTTTCCAGTTCCTCTGAATCGCTTTCAGACGGAATCACTGATAAACATTCTCCTTCATCACTTCCAAACTCTTTATCCTCGTAACTAAACAGTTCTTCTCGTGTAGCCTAAAATTTACCGAACACTGAATTACCCTTTCTCTGTACGACTCAGAAAGTGACTAATTTATGAGAGACAAAAATAAAAATCATTTATAATCCAAAAAAAAAAAAGTATTATTTCAATACTAAAGAGATTAATAAATTATACATGAAACAAATCAATTATTTACAGTAGTCTCTGAATTCGTTATCAGCATTGTCTTATTTATCTGATCATTCGAAAAACCAATATCTATGAGTAATTCATTTATTGCTTGCTGTAAATTTACCTGCAACTCAATTGTTCAATTTTATCAAAACATTCTATTAGCCCTTGAGTAATTTGACCTCTGCACTCTTTATAACTTTAAAAATTACCATTTTAATAAAGTGAGAAAATAGAGTTACAAGTTATTTCTGAAAGGAACAACACCAGACATACCATTGTAAGGGTAGAATTTTCTAGTACATGTTTTGAAATGCAGTCCTGGATAACACTGAAATTAAAGAAAAAAACACGAAGTTACCTTTTCTTCTAAAGTTCCGGCCATTATCACCGATAATTTCAAGTGCTACTTGTAAAAATTCCTGTAATTTTACAAAAAAAAAAAAAAAAACTTTTCAGATAATTTACTCAAATAATTACACACTCGTAATCAATCATACCTGTCTGTGTAAACGCCACGTCGAATGATATCATTAAGGATTTCATTTTTAAATTGATCTAATTTTTCTAGCATCTGTTCATCATCACTGGCATAAACAGAGAGAAATGTCTGCGGCGGAATTTTTGGCTCAGACAAATTTAGCACTCTCTATAAATGACAGTTTCAATTTAAACTCTTTTTTCGTCTAAAGATACCAAAGTATTTTTGTTGGAGAAGCTGAAATAAATATGAGAAGTGATTATTCAGTTTGATTGTGGTGATGAATAAAACTTTTGAAGATAATGAAGATGAAAGTAATGCTTGTAGCAATGATTATATTCAAAGCTTTCACTTTTTGCTAGTTGCCGAAAAATTTTTAGTTTAGATTATGGTAATAATTCAAGCAACAATAAATCAGAATGCCGAATCTGAAAAATAGGCAAGCCGTACTTACAGTATACTTAAGAAAAAAGGAAACACACATTGCCTCGTTCTTGCTTTGGAATCTGTAGTTGATTGTTGCTACAGTGAGCAGCTTCTGATGGACTTGCGCAATGATTTTGCATGGAATCTAACTTGTGGTTCATTGTAGATAGTTTACTGATTCTCTGTTGCTTTGCAGATAAGCACTGATGGCTCTGATCCGAAAATTTGTTCCATTTACTATTCTGAATTGCACTTATTGAGCAAAAATCGTTCATTCATCTTAATTTAAGAAATTATTTCAAATTCTTGATTTTAAGAATAACGGAAAAATGCAAAGTTTATAGTAAACTCACTGAGAATTGTACAATCTTCTGTTTCCCAAGTTTTTTTTTTAATTACAAAATTTGCGTTCAAACCTATCACTAGCAGGAAATTTTAGAAATCAAATTGTAAAATTACGGCATCATTCGTTCGCCTTCTTAAATCTACCGGTCGAGATCTTCTTTGTGCGAATGGTATATAGTGATAACCTGAGATATTACCATCTCATTAAATACTACATATTAAAGAAAAACACAATGAACTGATAATTCTGGAAGCTTATCACAAATTTCAGTAATTGAAAATTTATCGGGAGTTTTAGTGTAAGACAATACTGTCTAAACTTTAAAATATGGATAGATACGTGAAATTTACACCAGCAAGCTCAGAACTCTTCAAAAATAAAGTAGCTGACATCTACTCATCATGCTTTTATCAGTAGCAGTTTTGGTAATTAACTTCTATGAGTAATATCCAAATCTGACAACTCACTTTTAGGACTGCAATAGAATGATTTTGGTGTAGAAGTATCAATTCGAGAGCGGACAGAATTACTGTTCAAACGATGATTGTCCATATTGAGAAGAAATGCATCATTCGAGTAAAATTAATTTTAAACTAGACAAATTAGCTCCTGGGCGATTAGCGCTATTTGGCAGGAATCTGTTACAAGATGCGGAAAAAGAAATTTATGTAAATTATTGAGTTATGAGCAATGGACTATGGAGCAGATTGTTCGTTGCCTTGGATACGGAAGGATTTCGTCTTGATAGGAAATGTTTCTTAGCATTCCTTTTTTCAGGCTCCTTCAGAAACCTCTTACGTCAACCAACTGCAAGCTTCGTACCGTATTCGAAAGAATCACTGAAGTTATAATGTCCTGACAACAGTAGAAAAAGTGCAGTCTCGAAATCAGAAACAAATTTGAAAAGTTCTCTGTCTGCTGTAACAACGATCATCGCATCAAATTTCATCAAGTTCCCGTCGTAAATATGCGAGAAAGATCATTCATTCTCTACACTGATTATTTTGCATTCATCTGTTCTAGGAAAATTAAAAAGTTTTTCAGCTGTTAAAAGGCTCAGAAAAGTTAACTTTCGAAGGTCGTTTTATGAATGAAATTTAAGGAACGCATTTTTATTGCACACTGATTAGTTAGATAAAGAAGATTAAAAATTTATGGAACTAGTCAAATGTCAGACAAGCAGAGAACTAAAGTTGAAATTTGAAATGAAAATTGCATAATTTTAAAAATGACAGTATAAATGAAGGGTAGGAACATTGTCCTTTCAGTGTTTGTCTTAAATTTATCAGATACAGTGGAACACTGTTGTAATTGTAAGTTATTTTAAAATATTTCCAAGTCTTAGTTTATTTTTTTGCTGGTTGACGATTGACACAATTAATGAAAGTTAAGGGCCCAATGTCGGACTTGGCAGAAGCAGTGGTCCGAGGAGATATCTTGGTTGACGAGATTGATGTCATTGAAGCAGTGGAGAAAGGACGACTTAGCGAGAGTGATGGTGCTCGATTCAGTGCTGTCTTGGAAGAATATTCTAAATTACATGGAAGTACAGACTTATAACTTTCTCAGATTCCTTCCTAAAATTGTGGAAAGTCTAGGCTAATCATGTTAATCGATCTTCGTTTTATTGATATTTGTGGAAGTACTCCAAACACAGAGATCATCTAGCCAAAGAGGAACCATAATGTCGTTTGTTGACTACTTTTTTAATTCATCAACTAGTTTGAATACCAGTTAAATGTCACAGAGACAAAATTAACACATATCTTCTAATAGAATAGCACTGAGTCTTGTTCACATCCGATCCTGAAATCACTGAAATCACACCACTGGAGTTAAAATTCCCACAGTTCAAAGAAGGAAATTTTCAAAAATTCTGGAAAACAAAGAAAAGATTTTAAAGGAAAGGTTTTAACCTCGGATATGCCAGAGAATGGATAAAAATTGAAATATAATTTAAGTTCAAAACAAAGCTAAACTCAACCTTTACAACTAGAAACTTTGGATTCACGTGGAGAGTGTCTGGGAGCAATAGAAGATACTCCAGATAAATCAACCAAATGGAACCAAGTACTAGTGGATGAAATAGACTTCATTGAAGCATTTAAAGTCGGTCGAATAAGCAAGGATGACTGTCACATAGCATCCATTAATAAGAGTAATATCTACAAAATTAATCAGAATCTTCTTCAGTTTGCCAAGTAGTCAAATTAGCATTGAATCATTTTTTCTCCATTTCGAATAACATCAAATCTCAAGTTATGAAAGGCACTTTTCCATCCGAACTGATTAAATTAAGATCCAGTTCACAATTACTTTCATTTAAAGTAATGGAAAATCCTGCGGTATTCAATTACAGAAATCTTGGAAGACTCGTCAGGTGATGTTGAAGAGGCAAAAATAAGTTTTCACGACGACATTCTGACTGATAAAGATAATTTATCTGAAACATCCTCCATTGATATCCTGATCTAATGAACGAAATGCAAAATGATTAGTGATACTCACAAATGAATTAAACCAACTAGGCCATGGGATATCACCTCGCCAAATCAGCTGCTCCTCAAAGTAGTTGCATGAAGAATTCGCTTTACTATGCCCCCTTAAAACACATTTGTGTTTTTGTGAATTCAGGATCTCCCTTCAACCGTAAAAATCTTCAGTGGAAAAGCAAAAAACAGATGATCAGCAGGAAATTCGAATTCTGTTTATGACCGCTTAAGAGAGTCTGAACTGTAAGCAGTATCGCACTTTATTTTCGGTCTTCGGAATCAAATATTTCATTTCTAAGTCAACCACAGTTTAATAAATCCAAATTTATTTGGAAAAGAAGTTTCTAGAAAGACACATGACGCATAAGTTAAGCATTCAGAATATGATCAGAGCAACAATGATTCTTATGCAATGCGGTTTTTTTTTCCCTTTTTTTTCTCCTTTTTTTTTTTTTTTTTTTTGTCTATTTAGCTTTCTTGGCCTACAGATAATCACACATACTTCCAAAGGAATGAATATCTACTAAAAGAAAACACAAAGATGAAACAGGAAGAACTAGCCATGAATAGATAAAAATAACAAAGAATGTCAGCAACGCAAGATACATTTAAAAATCATTAATATGTTACGTCTTATGCATGTGAAACATCGCTACTGATTTTTGTTATGCGAAATAGATGCTCGAAATCTTCAGCCCAACAAATTCTCACTGCAACACAATCTCTTTCGGAAGCAAATAAAAAGCTGAAGGACCATTTAGCGAGAATTACGGAACATACCAAACAAAAAAGATGAAATGTATAATACTATAAATGGATGTGCCAGCCATTTTAATAACAAAAGGTACATCTTCTCTCGAACCAACTTCAAGATCCAAAACACAACAGAAGCCGACTACAAATCGCCGAAAAATAAGAAAGTCATCTGAGCTAGCCCATCCATAGCAAATAAGAAATCTTTTCCTGCTACTGTCTCATTAAAAAAAAAAAAAAAAAAAAAAACTAGTCTCATACAAAGCAAGAGTTTTTGCACCAATTTTGAAATTTTGACCTAAGTAAAAATTACCAAAAAAGTAACAATCGTAAAGCGAGTGGACTGAAAGATAGCAGGTTATGAAAGTTTGGAAAAATTCAGGCGATTAACCTGAATTAAGCAGCAGTTGAGCTGAAAGACATTTCTGGTGGTTACGGAAACAATTAGCATTCAGATTACGAGTAAACAGATGATTAAGCTACTCTGAGTTATGCCATTTGAACAATGAATAAAAGAGCACTAATCATTTATACAGACAAAGTGGAAGCTGCTTCAGTCCTTCATTACAAATATTTAATGCTTTTGCTCTACTAGTTTACTTATTAACTATTCCTTTGACTGTGGAACCAAGTATGTATGGAGAACATATAAGACATCTTAAGAAGCAGGACGAATCACACTGCACTCACACGAAATTTCGAGGGAATAAATCATAAACTCATTTTGCATAGAAAGAGTCATAGAGTACGATTCGTACTGTATTAGAAATATTTGAAGACTAAAACATCGGTACTTGTAAACCATTATTTTCCTGACATATTTGTCTCGATTTGTGATCAATTCGATCAGATGATATCAGTAGCGCAAAACATGGTATACGATTGAAGATAAGCCTAGAAGCAGAACTCTATAACAACCAAACATTATATCCAACAGCGCTCAACATAACGCTCCAAATGAAGACCAGACAGACGAACAAGATTTGAAGCGAAGGACTGTTTACAGTACATTCAAGAATTTCAGAACTGAAACAAACATGCGGCAGAAGTCGAGTAAACAAATGCTGAGCTTCATAGCGGATAAAACAGAATGTCAACCTCATCACATGACAACATCACATTTGGAAGAAACTCACTTTCCACACCCTTCAAAAAAAAAAAATATGGATAAGGTATAGATCAAATGTGGGAAATTTTTCGTCTTTTAAATACGATTCAAGTTCATGAAAAATAGGAACAACAATAGAGTAAGCGAACAACAAACCTAAAATAAGGAAAAAAGTTAGAAAACAAGGCACATGGCGAAATTATTGTTTGCCTCTAACTGGTCGGCCAGTACCAATCGTCCTATCAATTCCAAACGATGGTTCACCACTTAGTGTTGAATCTGCTCCTTGAACCGAATCACTGTTCCTTTCCGATCTCCCACTTTCAGTTTCTATTAAAAAACAAAATAAAAAAAGAAAAAACAAAGTTAGCGACTAAGCACAATATTTAGGTCAACAAATAAGCGACAATCTAATCCATAAGCATAAATAACTGGCGCGGCGCATCCGAGAGAAACAGCTAGTAACTGTCTAAAGTCTCACCGTCTCTTAAACTAATGCTTGGAAAGAAATGTCGTCTCTGTCTTAACTGAGGTAAATATGAGCGGAAAACATACCTCGGTGCATATAACTGAAACGACACTCACTGCGGTTAACAATCCTGGATCCCTGCTCAACAGCGTGAAGAATGTCAACTTCATCAACCAAAATTCTATTCCAACCGTTTTCATCTTGTGAAATATCACCGAATTCTTCAATATTGTCATCCATTACACGTTGAGGAATCCAAGTACCACCTGCAAGTGTTAAAATGCAATATCTTATGATTAGCTAAATTCCTAAATTAGATGGTGACCACAGTTATTACAAATAACCGTCGCGATGGAGAGTGTCAATTTTATTAATCAGTGGAAGAACTTTGATGAATACATCCTCTGCAGTTGACCAGCCTCAACAAAGAAATCTTCCTTTCCAAAAACTAACCACTGCTTCGGCATCCCATAATGTGTAAATCATTCCTATTGATGCGGCCTCGCTCGACAGCATGAACGAAATCAACTTCATCTACTAAAACATTGTTCCAAGTATGTTCGTCGTCACTCCCCGTAGTTCCGTTTACATCCCCAAGTTCGACACCATCTATATCTGGTAATGGAACTGAAAAAAAAAAAAGCCCAAAAGTCAACTTCATTTCAAAAATATGCTAATGCAAAGCAAGATCCATCAACTACAAATGGTTATTTAAAAAAGAAAAAAAAAGCGAGTTTTGCCCGAATATTAAATTGCTCATGGTTCTTCTTCTTTTTAACTGAAAAACTATATTTTCAACTTTCAGCTAATTATCCCAGTTTAAACTAGTTTCATGAAATTCTTGAATTCGGAAATGCTACCGGTACGATTAGTAGAATAGCCACCTCCGCTTTGTCGTCGAGAATGTTCAACAACCAGTGGACTAAATCGAGCAGTTTCAATTTCACTCAATTTCCCAGAATTCACAGCATTCAGCGCATCTACTTCATCGACAATAATATCACCACGGCTTACAGCTTCTGCCATGTCAATCAAAGGCATCTTATACTACTTTTTTCGATCTTTAAAAAAAAATTATCTGATAAATTTTAATTTCGAAAGGATATCAGGGGAACGTGTTAGACGCAATAGAATTTGAATATTAAAAGGGAAAATAATCAGAATGAGAAAATAAAGGAAACCTTTAAGAAAATTAGACATATCACGTTATCGAAAACACTAACAAATTCATTTGGGACACAATTATCCTGTACATTCAGTCAGTGAATTTTATATGAACCCGAACCAGAAGACTACCGAAAACTATGCGCAACAACCGACAACTGCATAGGAAAATTTAATGCGGCCCAGGAATGACTTCCCTTCGCTCATTGACAATAAAGTAAAATGCTAACATTCTTTCCCCTCTTATTTCCAATATTGTAAGCGAAATCAATAACAAATCAAAAATAAAATGATTGGATCGAGACCGATATTTAATCTAGCCTCTAAATACCGATCCCGAGTGAAGCCTAAGCTATCTTGTATGTAGTATGTGCTGCTCCCTATTGCTCGAATTGAAACTACGTCCAAACTTTAATAAAACCTAATCAACCGAGCGAACAATATGTACAACTAAAAATATTTAATTCAAGCAAAACTAGTATCCCATAGAGCAGTTAAAGTCTAACAAGTAGTACTGTAAAGTGCTGCAGACATGCAAAAAAAAAAGAAAAAAAAAATGATGTCCGAACCTGAAAATAAAAAACTTAAAATAATATTCATATTGGGTAACAAATTCATGGAGACGTAATTCCGAGCGACAATCAAGCGAGAAAAATGAAATAAATGATTTATAACCAAAAAAAAAAAAAAAAAAAGAAAAAGAAAAAAATAAAACAACAAGAAATCATTGTAGCTTTTAAAGACAACACATAAGAATAAATGTAGATGTAACAGATGGTCTAACGATGCAAAGAGTATTTCCATTGAGAATATATGATATTGTGCACAGCTGCATCCGGTATAGAACTGGTGATATTCAGGAAATCAAGACTGTATCAGATGATGCGAAACAAGAATGTTCAAAGATGCAAATTTTTCGAATATTTTCAACTTCAGCAGTTTCCAGAAACCGCACAACAATAATTATGCAATTACAGGAAATTGCCAAAACTGAAAATATAATGCTCAGATTTCCTATTAGACTGCGCCGCCTCTGCTTCCTTTTGGTTGCTTCCATTAGTATTAATTAGCAAATGCTTGTGCTACTGGAAATAATAACGATAACAAATTAGAGAATTAAGCGTCGAAATTCTCAAATTCATAAATAAAACCAGTTAATTTTAATTTCCAGGGAACTGTTTCTAGAAGGCATTTTATGTATGGAAAGTTGTTAATCAGTTCCGAATATCCAAATGCAAATAAGAAAGGAACAATAAATGGTGTCAAAAACAAGAAACAAATTGATATTTACTAAGACAAAATTTTAAACAGTTAAAATAGTTTGAAAAACTAAACAACATTTAAAAGCTACTGGTAAGACCCGGATACTAGTTAACAAGCAGTTAACAACCAAAAGAAATTAGCGGGAGATGAGTCTAACTTTGGCGCAAATGTTAGCAGTATGTCACAGTGAAGCAGACTAGACTTGAGAAAAGTATGATCTTCAGAGGTCAACTGCTAGAATAAGACAATCATCGATCATCAGATGTCTTCCAGGTGAGGGCAGTGGTATGGATAATCGAAATGGAGTGGATGCAGCTGATACTGGGGATCTCGCAATCCTCAGGTATCAGAACGAGCACCTCAACCAGTGTCTTCTTCATACTGTTCAGCTCTCTATTAAGCGCAATAAAAGATGCCACACTACGTTCACCCCCCGCGGAAATAATTCGAACCGCTGCACTGCTATGATAATATTCAGGACCATCACGATACAGCATGAAGTCTACGCCGCAATGAAGGCCAGATCGTACTACCCAGCCCTGAAGTCTGAAATGTCGATAAGTTACATAGCGTTTCACAAAACGGATTCCATAACGACCGTAGAATTTCTTCCAGAGAATATTTGGCTCGCATTCCTGACAGTTACCAGTATATACATGCAGGATACCGATTTCAGCATTAAGGTACATTGCTTCTTCCATACTCAAACGAAGTGAGTTGTCTGTTGGCCATAACCGTTTCCATGTCCTGGCTTCCCTGAAATGCCTAACCATATTTCCAAGCAAGAGAATCCAACATGCCAAAGAGCACTGGGCAAAAGCAAGTGCGTCATAATAGGAAAAGTGAGTTTTTTTTTTTTTTTTTGCAACAGCGTAAGGAAATAATAATAAGAAACAATGCAAATAGAAGCATCATCAATTGTGCAAAGAGGAATGAGACAGTGGTTGATGATGCTGAATCGGAGGAGAAGACCCTTCAGTTGCTAGAAATGCCTTGGCTGTCAGATCAAAGTGGATTACCTCACTGAAAAGAGACAAAAGTACGGCTTAAAGGATATACTGAATATATTTTTAATGATTTCATGGAATGCTTTTCCCTTAAGAACTTAAGATCAATCACACCAGAGCAGAAAATGATTTTACATCTAGACGACTTATGTAAGTTTTCAATAAAAGGGTAAATGCATCACAGCTGCTTACAAAAAGGATATCAGTAGTAAAAAGTAAGTTTATGCTTTGGATAAAAAGAAATATAAATGGGCGAAAATTTAAAAGCAGATTTGCGTAACTGTGATTCATCTCAATGGGACATTGAAATCTCGAATTCGCTCTTTGAAACACCGAATGTTACAGCATTTCAAGATAACTACCGCAAAATAGATTTGTCCAAAACCAAACACAAGAAGTGCTAATTCACAAAACGAGTTCAGATAAGAGGAAATACGAATCCATTAAAGATACTTCCTATGGAAGCTTTTCATATGAAGATTTTTGGCTTACACAGAAACGAATTCAGAGCAGAAATGTTACTTCTTTTATTAATGTTTACAAAAAAAAAAAAACCAATGCAAAATATTCGTTATGATAGCTTAGCTTCAGCATTATTAGCCGAAGATGCAAACAAAGGTACACGAACCTGATGATTACGGAAACTCACTAACTTAATGCTTCTCGGAGACGGCGAAGTTTAATTTAATAAATGAAAAGTCAGAAAATTTCGGGATGCAATCTGGAAAGTTTCAAAGAACTGGAAGAGATGTAGAAATGAAGAAGAATGGCATGTTTTATTGGAAGCCACAAATGCCTTCGCATAAGTAAATGCTCATTTCCGGAGAGAAATCTGTAAACAGTGAGAAGTTGAGACAAATTACAATCAATGCTTTCAAAGAGTAAAATAATTTCCTTCCTACTAGCTCCATTTGTGTTATTCACCACATTCATAAGCATTTAACGAATAAAACACCGCTTTTTCGTACTTTAAATCAGAAAGCAACGAGAAAAATAACAAATGAGAATAAATTATGCAAACAACAGCAGATACATATGTAACAGGTTAACAGATCTTGAAAGGACTGAAACGCTCAACTGAGGCATTGAATTTATTACTAGTTTGAAATAAACTAAACTAGATTCAGTTAAAGGAAATAAATGAAAAAAAAAAAAAAAAAAACCGTGAGGTGGGTGCAATGGCAGCACAAATTTTATTGGTTTGAAGTGAGCAGAAACTTATAAAGCTCATCAAATATTTAGAGTCAAATATGAATATATCGCTTTCATGTCTTTACCTGCTCTAACGACTGGAACCGTATCAATACTTTAGATCACTTGAATTAGCTTGAGTACACCAATTACCGATTATGATCTAAGTTTGAAATAATTAAAGAGTTATTTTGATGTATGTTTCCCGCAAAATATACTAATTAAAGGCACAGGAATGATGCAAAACGATATCAGCAAAATAATGAGTATGAAATAAATGGAATTAAATCACAGGAAATGAAAAAGAAAGATAGAGAAGTAAGCAGACGTATGTCACTGCGTACAATGATAGGTTTGATAAGACAAAAAGACTGAAAGATGATATCATCCTTTTTCCGCCTATCCCTTATTCTTTCTTCTTTGCTTCCATAAATTTAAGTCTAATTTCAGTTCTTGCATAAACAGCAGTTAAAATTAAATGCCATAAAAAGTTGTGAATTCCAAATTTGGTACAAAAATGTGTCACCTTATTTTCCCCAATCCAATCAAGCATTTTCTGAACGAAAAAAAAAATATAATATAGCTAACTTTACAAAGAGGAATAGAAGAGGGAAAAAGAGAAAGTCATTATTATAGAAGAAGATTAAAGNTTCCCCAATCCAATCAAGCATTTTCTAGACGAAAAAAAAATATAATATAGCTAACTTCACAGAGAGGAATAGAAGAGGGAAAAAGAGAAAGTCATTATTATAGAAGAAGATTAAAGAATTCAGCTATAAGACAATGATTGCTAGCTTGCTAGAAATTAAAAACAAAATCTAGTCGAATAGCAGCTATCTGTCGTAATTTTTGCCAGCTGTGGATGCGTAGGACGGTTGAATTATCGTTAGAGAGCGCGTGAACTGGAAAGCAATTTTAGTTAGATTTATATTACAACATATAAAAGGAGCTTGATGTGTCTTTAGATATTAGATAATTCCAACTAAAGACGAGAAAAGACGAAGAAAGCGACGACAAAAAAAAAAAAAAAAATAAACGATAAACGATAAAGAAGAAAGAAATGCGGAGATGTCGAGAATGAATGGAACTCTAAATACAGCAAAATGCAAAGAGAATAGATATCGGGAGCTGAATAGAACACGTGATGGTGGAATGAAGAGTAAAATAATGCTCATGTTGTAAGATGATGGGAAACATGTGCTACAAAAAGTTTTCTGCTTTTTTCTTTTTTTTTTCAATAGAAAAATTCAATTTTAGCAAGATTATGACTGTAATAAATTTCTAAAAAGACTAATTTATCCGAAGAAATCCCAAAAATATAGAAACTTAAATTTAAACTATTTAGTAAGGATTGCTCTAATGAAACTTAGTATTTTGATAGTTTTCCAGCTTGAAATTTTTAGAAAGTTTTCTGAGTCTTCGCGAAATCTTAAACAGCTATCATGAATAAAATAANGAAGAAATCCCAAAAATATAGAAACTTAAATTTAAACTATTTAGTAAAGATTGCTCTAATGAAACTTAGTATTTTGATAGTTTTCCAGCTTGAAATTTTTAGAAAGTTTTCTGAGTCTTCGCGAAATCTTAAACAGCTATCATGAATAAAATAATTAAAATGGAAAGCGAACTGGGACAAACTGAATTCACAGAAATTTATGGCGAGACAATTCCACGAAATTACTAACTAAAATTTCAAAAGATTCCTTGAATTCTCACTTGAAGCCAATCTCTCACAAAATATAACCTTCACTGTTTGAATAATTTCTCCTGTTAAAGTATAAGCACAGAAATAGACAACACTTATTATTTATTAATGCATGCGAAAATTTTAAAACAGATCAGGAAAAGAAGAATTGCTCTAAAAGACAGAGCACTTGACAAATTCTCAGTGCTATTGACTGACCGAAAATGCTCAATTAACTAATTATGAGGTGATGTCTGGCAATAAAAGCACTTTTTCAAAAGGAAAAAAGTATTTGAAGGGAGTGGTTTTATGGTAGATGGAACAAATTTCCAATAATGATGATAACTAAAAACAAGAAATATCTGATATATTAAAAAAGAGTTTTTAAATTCAAAAACTATTCAATACTCGATCTTAACATCTCATACTTCAATGGCTATCCTCCGTACCAGTCAATCACTCTGATTTCCGAGTGTGTGAATATAAAAAAAGTGCATAAACTATCTCCTCATCTCAATCATGCAGTATTTTCAGAACAGTCATGACTTTTTCTGATTAACCAGAAAATTAGTATTTTAACCAGAAAAAGACATGTTTTAAACCTGAAACAAATATAGCTCAGTAGTAGCACAATGAAACTAATCAATAAAAAAGATGAAACAACTGGAAAGGAGGGTTATCTAAAGATGTGGAAAATCACCATGGAAAATTAGTCAGCTGAAAGAATGTGCTGAAGTTTTCAAAAAACTTGTTTCTAAGACATAAGGGAAGTATAAAATCAAAAATTTAGAATACAGTGACTCTGTGCTTGAAGTCAGCATTAATATCGACAAAAAATTTGTTCAATAAAGAAAGGAAGAGGACTGAACCTTTGTGATTGTTGGTTAATTTTTGATGTGACACCATTATCTTCTTCATCACCATTAGGATCAGAATCATCAGTTGATGGCTTAATCTGACACTCTTCTTGCTGATCTTCTGACTCCTGATGAACATTACTTGCGAAGCATTCCACTGATACACGGGGCTCACGACGTTGTAAAAATTCACCGTAACATCCAAATGCATTCAAATCATCCGCTCCCTTTGGATCCGACACAATAACTTGTTCACCTGCCAGCATACCATAATACTCACCAGTCGGAATAAGTGTTGGCTTTCTATAATTTCCTATAGTTCTACGTTTACGTTCGAAAATCAATAAATCCATATGATTTTCTGAAATGTTCCAGATTAACACTTCCTTAACCTATCGTTTATTTGCAGAAATTGAATGTGAATAGAGCCTATACGACAAAAATATTAACTTTTTAAATACGAGAAAAAGAAAGAAAAAGAAAGCAATCGCTGATCAGGACAGATTACAAACTCATCACATCAATATCTACTGCAGACTGCAGCAATTTAGGCAGCAAGAAAAAAAAAGAAAATGGAACACTGAAATGAAGAAACAAAAAGTCGAAGAAATGGATGCCTATTTCCTTATTGAATTTCATCTCGTTTACCAAAAAAAAAAAAAAAAGACATCAAATTTGTGTCTGAAATATACTGAAAAAGCTTGCTTGCACACAAGTCTATATTCTAGCCAATATATTCTTCTTATTTGCAGCTTGAAAATTATACATTTCTTTCATAAAGTACACCAGATCCAGAAATCATTTTAAAATTAATATTTCGTTCTCATTCCCATCCTTTAAATAAATAAATTAATAGATTAGACAGTTAAAGAAATGAGGAAAAGAATCAGGTGGTTGTAACTATCTGTGCAATTCATTTAAACAAGAAAAAAAAAAAAACCTTTGGTAAGAAACAAAATTGACAAATCTTATGGCCAACTGAATCGATTCTCTATCAATAAAAAATTTTAGTCATACGAATGAATAAACATTAGTGTAAAAGGTATGATATATGTATAAATGAGAAAGTAGCATAGCAATTTAGCTGTCAGCGCTGCAACTGCGCCAAATATCTTTGATGAATGATGGAAGTTAAAAATGTTCATACTAGATGAGCAAAGGAAGATTCTCCCTGATGATGAATGTATATACAATATGCAATGTGAGCTAATCAACATTATTGATTACAAATTAAGAATAGCTCCTTAGTAGAGAAGATAAGCTACCGAAATATACACAGGGAGTGTAAACAGGTAAATAAATGAATGAAAAGATGAAGTTGAAAATATTTGGAAAGGATAAATGTATTACAAAGATAACGGATGAATTTCAAATATAACTTGCTGGATAGGTTAATATTAAAATGCTCCAGCATGCATGAAGTTTAATTTCTGAATAATTACCCACCGAGTGATATTTTTCTAAGCTATACTATTACTTCAAACCGTATTTGAACTTTGATACTGAACTACTATTAAATGACCCTCTAATTTATAAAACAATTAAATGAGTCACAAATAGTTTCGCAGAAATAACTTAATAATTTCATATCAGCAGAAATAACTTAATAATTTTATGTCAAAAATGGTGTAACGTATTCAACTCGATTGCAACATTAAAAGAGTTTTTAGGAGGATCCAGGAAAGTAGCTTGATTAAGGTGCAGATAGATATGAACTGTTCACATGTCTACCCTGATAATAGTATAAAAATCTGCTCCACAAATAACCAAATGTCAAGGTAAATGCCGCTGAAAATCCGTTTTTCAATATTTTATGGATCTCATTGTGAAGAACAGAGTTGTTTCTTTCACTGGTTATCAATGAAATTCAAGTTGCTTGTCATTTATCCTTCTCATATTGTAAGCATGGTAGTGAAGTAAAGATACTCTGTTCTGCGTTAGAGAGATAAAAATTCTGTAAAAAAAATGATAAAGGATGCACGGATACATTAAGTGGTGGACGAAAGAAAGGAATCAAATCAGTTCTATTTACAGTTTCACAAATTCAAAATCAATCAATACTAAGCATAGCACAATATTTTATAAGCAAAACCTGATAATAATATAAAATTCTGCTTCACAAATAATCAAATGTCAAGGTTAATACCGCTGAAGATCCGTTTTTCAACAACTTGAAGAGCCTAAACTTTTAATGAGATCCATAAAATACTAAATACATACAGGAATACAGTTCATAGAAATAACTAGCACGAATTGTGATATTGGTACTGATGGCAACAAAAGAATACATACTAAGTACAAAACTTCACCAAGTGATAAGTCCCACAGCAAACTTAATAGCACAATACAAATCACTACATTAATCATTACTCCTGGAATAAGAAGTTTGTTGGTAAACTTTAGGATATCACCAATTAGCAACATAACGAACTATCAGAATGAACCAAACTTAACAAAATATACATTCTAAAACAACGAAATGGACAATGTTTCGCAACCCTTACATAAATAAATTACAAAAGTTTAGTCTCGACACTAAAATAAAAGCTCTGCTACTATTTGGAAAATAAAAGTTATGTCTGTGACTACTGAAGAACACACTAAGCAATGACTCAATTAATGAAATTTTAAACCACTATCAATGTCCTAAAACTTCAATTCATCCTACATGAATTCCACTTTTTGGAAGTCATTCAAAATCAACGCCGACATCAACAAAATCTTATTCCTACAAATTTGACACGATATTGAGGCGAAAAAGTTTGCGAAAAAAATTAATCCTGACAAAACATCAATTTCCATCAACCTCTCTTTAGTTTTAAAATTAGTCGTCGCCTCCATATACAGATGCTGCTGGCGTATATGTAGGAGTACCCCGTCCCCGTCCGCGCCCTCGGCTTCGTCCACGTACAGCAAGACTACGAATAGTCGACACGTCATCATTACGTTCCTAAAAACTTATCTGAATCTTTGATAAAACAGCATCTCAGTTTCACCAATAAATTTTCCTGTCTGTGCAAGTCAAAAGAAAACAAATATTGCTTGATGAACATAAGAGGAAGCATTTCGAGTTATTTGTTCCACAATTATTTACATTCTGATATTTCTAGCAAGACAGATTGCCTTCTTTCGACGGCACAGCACAGTATTCGCTTCAATTTCTAAGTAGACTTAGAGTAAATACTGCGCTGTTGAAACAATATGATCTATCTAACTAGAGAATTCTTTTTCCAATGACTCCCATAATTCCCATCTCTTTAGACCAATAAAAACAAAAATTCATCAAAATTTGACCTGTAAAGAGGCTTTATAAATCATATACGGCTCCTCCTTGGCAAATGTTTCACCATGTTTTTCCAGATATCGAAGACTGGAAAAGATAAAGTAAAATAATAAGGGAATATAATAGAAAACAAAAAAACTAATAGTTCTATTTCATTTATTTCTAGTTTCTCTAATGCAACTTGCTGCATAGCACAACTTTCAATGTCCTTGAATATAAAATGAATAATAAATGGAATTCTGTTTTTCAAGCTGCTTCGTTTTTTATTTTGAGCTCCGATATTAAACAGAAGAAAAGTGATATTTTTATTATGTATGACAATTATAAGGGCTTACACAGAAATTTTATCCTGTCGTAGCAGTCTGCTACTGAATTCGCACAAAATTTCAAGGAAGCTTAGATTTGCATGCTGGATATCTCTACTCACTCCTTCCTCATTTCTCAAGGCAAACACAATACCATCTCTGAAAATTTGATCGATAAATTTACGAAATTTAATCCAATAAATCGATGTGTTATTCAGCACAGGGTGACATAACTATGTAAATATCTCACTTATGAATAATAGCTAGAGCTTCGCGGCTTTTAATTGGGTCTGAACCAAAAAGACTCGAAAAACGTTTCGCCAAGTCACGAATCGAAACAAAATCATCTGAGTTTGGATCGATACAATTTCCTTCAGAAGAACGCTAAAAAAAGTAATTCCATAAAACACAGAAATTCATCACATTACCAAAACAAAGTTTTGATACTGAAATACTGCAGTTTTCTTCTACATACCACCGACAAATTTGTATTTGAATGCTATTCACCTTAATTTACAATTCTAATCATCATCATTTCCTCTAAACAGAGTTCTCGCTCCCCAAATTTCTAAAACATCATAAAACGAAATGAAAAAAGTAGGGACATTTAAGAAGACCCTACCTTAATTTCCTCGTAATGGTGGCAAAGCGCCGTTGCTACTGCTCTTGCACAGCTCAACCGATCCATATCTCGACATTTTGTGAGTAAAGTTTTAAGAATATCACCAAAGTCAGTATAAAACTGTAAGAGAGAGTAAATTTAAGCTTGTCGTCGAAAAACACAGTTAAGATGAAGGATTCAGTAAATACAGATAAAAAAAAAAAAAGAAAAAAAAACAATAATAAACACCTTTGTATAGAACTGTAGCACTATGCAGGCTTCATAAATTGGAAGGATGCCATGCAAAATCAACTTGCAAAACTGAACTAATATTTTGCGTCGCTTGTGCATCAATTCTACTTGCGTCTGTTGATCCAAAGACCTTTCTGCATAATAAATGTCATCGACTACTTTTAATCCGAAAACAATAAGCCAGATCCTTTTTCTGGATAAGCAGACAAGATAAGCAACAGCATACAGGACTTCGATTTCGCTCAAGCTCTTATCTATTTTCACTTTTAACAAACATTTGAATGACAATTTATGGTCATATCATGGAAAATATCAGATACAAGGGAATGAATAACCTGCATCGTTCTCCTCTACAAAAACATTGTCTTCCACAAACATTGAAAGTGCTCGCGTAATATCTTTGTTTAATTCAATTGCTAAACTTTTATCAGGTAGCCCGTTAAACATCATTAAAGCATCCACAAAGCACAAGAACGCCTGCAATTTAAGCAAGCTAATTATTAAATTAGCTTCCTGTTTACTGGATCGGTTAACAATGAAAATATGCGAGAGTAAAATGAAAAAAATTAATAACATTTTCAACGCCTGATGCACCACTCATCATTATTGATGTTACCAAGGCAGTAAATTGGTCCCTGTGTTTCCGCAATTTTTTTATTGCTTCCTGTAAATGAGTATTATAATGGTAAGCTTTGCTGTTTCATCAACACCTCTCTATAGTGCCAATGGCTTAAGTTAAACATGATGTACTCGGTCCAAAATCAATAAATGAAGCCATGGATAGGGAAAAGCTTTTGAACATAAAACCAACCACTTTATTTGGTTCTTGTTCAGTAACCAAACGATTTATATCCCAGCTCAGAGTGGCAAATAGCAGAACGACGGCTTTTTCACCAACATCACGTGAGACCTGTTTGTCATCAGCATTTGTCAACACACTGAGTGCAACATCCCAAAGCTGCCATTTTTTCAAATCTTCAAACCTAAAAAGGATATCCTCTGAATTCCTCCTTAAAATAACCTTTGCAAATTGAAAAAGTTTGAAAAGACAAGTTTAAAAAACATGCATTGCAAATGCTGTGATTTTACGAAAAGCAGCAAGCATGGCGGCGTCATCTTCTTCATCAACTGTTTGTTCTCGATGAAAATGCTGTATAGAATGCCGTAGTTGTAATGCTAAGCCATCCAACATTTTCAGATGGTGCGTTTCTGTATGCTGTGCCACCTATACTGAAGAAAAATTAAAACTCCCGGCCATTAACCTAGCTTGACCCTTGTTACGAAATATAATCACTGAAAAATAGACACTTTAAAATGTACAGACTCAAAGAAGTGTGTGGCATCACAATCTTCAAAGAAATGTTAACTATTATAAATAAGTTCCTTAAATTCGAAGAAAAGTGAAAAGTCAAGATTATTAAAACACTATCAGCTATAATTGCGTTGCACAGGTGCAATAATTCATAAAACGAAGTGCACACATTTAGGCACTACCAAAATAATGCAATTCTATCTTTATGATAAAATCAGCATAAAAAAATACCGCAACATTAGTTGTGAAATATGACATCACTTCTGCAACGCATTGAAGAATTTCGTCATCAGCATGTTTCTCAACGATACTTTCCAAAATGCTCATTAACTCATCCAAATGCTGGAAACAAAGCACAGTACTTCTTAAACGGCTACCAAATAATCCGATATAAAAAAGCAGTAAAATCAGATATTTACCTTCTCCAACCTACTAGCCATATACATGTCAAGTTGAAAATAAAGCGGTACAGTGATCAAATTTGCCACTTTATCCCGATCAGCAATAAACTGAAAAGGATCCATTAAGTAATCATATTGCGATGATGTAAGTAGAACCAAACAACTAATACCATAGCTTATAAAATATGGTATTACAGAGTACAAATCTATGAGGATGCGAGGCAGTGAATCGACAGAAACATGACTGCAGATATATTAATGCTTACACGCTGCAGGAGTTGTGGCAACTGTGGAATAAGGACTTCAGAGAGTCGAGCTCTATCCTCTTGCAATAACCGTACATCTTTACTGAGAACTGAGCCTTTCCTGGATATATGAGCCCTTCCAATCGGACTTTCACCCGAAGCAGCTTGTTTTACGGAGCACACTAACACTTCAATTAATTCACTTTCGAAACCTTCTGCTAAAATGATGTAAAAATTTAGCCAAAAATCATCTGTATTAGAGAACAACCATAAGACGAACACCTATTAATAAATTATTCCTAACTTACTAAGACCGAATTTTCAAAAAAATAAAGAAAATTACCAACCTTCGCCAGAAAGTAACAAATCTGCCATTGTTTTCCAGTCTTTGATCATTGGATTAGTGTCAATAAGTGCATCAACAAGGTAGGCTGCATGATCATGGCACTGGAATAAGAAAAAAAAAACAGCATACAGCAAAAAACGAACGCAAAGCTGTTAAAAAAGAAAAAAAAAAAAAGGAAAGACATAAGGTGCTAACATCGCCTTCCACAAAGAATTGAACCAGATCAATAATTAATTGTTTTGCATTATCGTTAGCACGATTTTTTTCTGGTGCAAGCATTTGCAAATTTTGAAATACCTGAAAGCTACTCGAGATACATTAGGTGTTAAATGTGAACTGACGGAAAAGACTAGTAATATTAAAAACCGTCCTCATCATTAATGTTTAGTTTTAAAATAACACAAATCGTGTTATATATTTTAACGAAACACATTTAATAAAGCAAGAAACACTTTCACATTCAAAGATATTCACCAAAACTTACTTTTGTATTCAAAAATTCTCCAGCAGCCTGAGCCAAACCACGATGATTGCAGTATACCATTTCATAAATTGGTACACAGTCTTTTAATGTTAAAGCTGCTGGATAGATACGGTAAATTTCTGTCAATAACTGACATGCACGTACGGCAACATCACTATCCTTATCCATAACCATAGTAACAAGACGATCTTTGAATTTGTTCGTAAACAGCTCCAATTTCTGTGCCATATGTGGTTGACCATACAGTGGAAGAAGTGCCAAAATGCACTTTAAGCGTACATCGCTTATCTAAACGAAGAAATTAGAAAAGAAAAAAGATACATATGTCACAAGGATTCATTCGAAATTTTAACCTTATCATATAAAGACCAGCCGATATATTTAAGATAGGAATCTTCAAGAAAATGATCAGGGTAGATCGACATCCACTGACCAAGTTCATTTATACAGATGCTTCGGATGTCCGGTACAACATCACTAAAACATGGTCGTTAGTTTGAAGAAAAAAGAAAAAAAAAACACGAGAACCTAATTCCTTCTTTCCACTATGGAAAAGTAAAACCAGTATCTACTCTGACAATTCAACAAAGTATAAAGTAACAGTACAAATTCGAATTATTTATTCCATTTTGCGGAAACTTAAAACTATTAGTAACTCATATGTATGCCAAAACATAATACAAACGCAGTGAGTAATTGGATTCCACGTACCGATAGCGGTGTACAAAGACACTTTTGAAAATATAAGTTAACATCTGTCTAATGTCCTCTGTTTTATCATCGATCTAAAAAACAAAACACAGTAAACAGATGATCAAAACCAAGTAGATCAAGACATAAATGAGAATCTCGTAATTCTTAGCAAAAAATTAGTAAGAAACTAACTTCTGCTTTTTTGTTGATTAATACATCAAGACGGCTATTCGGTCCTTCAGCTCTTAACTTCGCTTTTTCAGTTTCAACCTATAAAAAAATCAGTGAGAAAAAAAGAAAACTTATAAACGAATAATGAAACAACGCACCTGTCTTACATTCTTCGCTTTGAGATCCACCAACTCCAAAGCAACATCTACAAGTGCAGATGACAACTTCATGGCTGAAATACCATATGCAGTTAAACATGAACTTAAACATTTCTGAATTTCCAAGTAAACACCAGCTGCCGTTTTGTTAGCAGAATTCGAGTTCATGCAAAAACTTTAAAAGATGGATCGTGAGCATTCAAATAGGAAAGCTAGTAAGGGAAAATAGAAAAGCCTCTAGCATAAATATATATGTGTAAGGAATTTCTCTTTTTTACTACAGAACTAGGGAGTTATTTGTTGAGAAAAATCTGAATACTTTTTGAACGAAACTATTTCTAATGGCAAACCTATGAATGTAGACGTATGTCGAAATGCGCGGACCTGACTATCCGCTAGACCTGTGAGTAATTGAATAACGCCATCCATCAGGCGCTGATCAAACACATAACTTGATTTACATTTATTTACCAAGAGCTGCAAATTCAAACACAATTCATGATGAAGCATATATTTTTTGGAACTTTGATTTTCAAAACACAAAATTTCAAAAATCGTCAAAAAATGCTCAGACAAAGTTACCAGAACAAAGTCAGCAAGAGTTTGTTTGAATCTCTTCCAAAGAGGTCCTGGCATGACCAAAGGGTAGTCCCCAGTATCTTCATCGAACTGATCGGTCATCTGACGAATTATTTCACTGCAATTAAAAATAACTATTTAAATTATGCTTAAACAATGTTTTCACCTTTTTGTTAGAAGACAAATAATAGTGTAAAAAACGAATAGAATTTCAGTCGGGTAAACGAGATTTAAATTTTTAAACCAGTTATGTTAAATCAGAACAGAAAAAAAGATCAACTCGCCTGTATTCCATAGTTTGTAGCATAACAGACGAAATAATTCCCTTACAACCGCAGCAGGAGATGAAGAACTGTTGTAATTGTACAAGAGCATTATCTGGATGTCTTTCATATTCTTCGATCCAGTTATCAATTACCGTCTAAAATTATTTTCTGCCGTTCTAACACTTCACCTTTAAATTCGAAGCACCAATATGAAGAAAAATTAACTTCTCTTATAGATCACGAAAAGATAGGAAGAACGTAATAGGACATTTATGTTGTAAAAGATAAGCCACTTTCTCTGGCAGTTAATGAAAAAAAATTATTACATGCAAGTTTTTGCCACTTTTAACCATACTCAGCAAGCTACTTTCATCTGCATCTTCTTGAGAATATGTGCCACTTGAGCGACGACTAACACCTCGGCCTCGTGCACTCCCACGGGGACGTCCTCTTCTGGTCTAAATTGATTATTTAAAGAAGAAAGTTCACGCTCATTTAAAACTTATTAAAATAACTTCTACAACAGTGAATCAAAGAAATAAAAATCTAACTGTGGCTGCTGATTCAACCGGACCAGAAGCACTTTCTTCATACGGCCGACGTTTTCGAGCACGAGTGTTTAATGTTGGTGTTCGAAACAATGAATCTGCCGATGAATCCATATGAAATTCAGAATGTTGTTGTTCATCCTCTCTGAAATAGTCTGCATCAAGCAACTGAACAGAATATTTTCACTGAAATGGCGTATCTGTCCACTGTATAAAAGATAAAGAAAACAAATCCTTTCTGAGATTTCCCGAAGTAAAAAGAACGCATATCTAATTGCAGGTTCTAAGAGAGATGAAAAAGGTTAAAAGACGAATCCTCTCAGATGTTTCTCGAAGTAAGAAGGACGCACACATCTAGATGCCGGTTCTTTTCTAGACCATCATCAAAGCACACACATAACAATCAAAATAACACCAAACATTATTTTATGCCAAAAATAAATAAAGTGAAATTGTAAAGAAAAAGTTATAATGTGAATTATTTTTGATATAATGCCACTTTCAACTACTAGTTGTAATATTTTGCAATCAAACTACGTCTAATGTCTAATTTTTTTTTTTTTTGTTACACATCAGTTCTCCTGAAGAGCAGAATTATTTAATGCATAAATTTGAATACCCAAAAACCAAAAAAATAACGTCATAAAATCCACTACAAAGCACTGAACATGACAAGTCCGGCCATATTTATACAGAAAAAATGACTTACGAGGAGACGTGAGATAGAGTCATTGAACTGGACGTGCTATCTATGGGTCCAGAAAGAGATGAATCCACGTACTGCCGTGTGATACCACGAGTTGTCATACGGTAAGCCGTCTGCTCCTCTTCTTCCATCGCTACTGGAATACTTATTAGATCAGTACCTAAAGAGAGTCGTAAAGTCCCTAATTAGCCAGAACATTCGCCCCTGTCATCATTTTGAAATCTATCGTGTCTATGTCTGTGTATGTTCGCAACATGCAATATCTCTCGCTTAATACTTCACATTTTTCTCTTTTCGTACTGTCGTACCTCATTGTTGCATAGTATTTTTTCTTTACAGAAAAAAAAGTCGAAAAATTCCAATTCTTTACAGGAAGATAATAGGAACAAGTTACTTAGTAAGTGACATCCTTATGAGGAAGAGTAGAGGTTAAAGGTGACGTCTAAAATGACCTTCCTCTCAGAATGTTAAAGCAAAATTTTGATTGATAAATGCATCCTGAAAAAATGTCAGGAAATGGTCATGCATTGGTGTAGAAAATTGCCTGTCCATTTCCTGCGAACAGTGAGAAGAATGTTGACCTCAGAGATGAAATTTTTTTTAAACTACCCATTTTAAAAAATGTGAAGATTAAAAAGACTAAGCTACAACTCTTCGCATTCTTCATTGTATTTTTGTCAGGAAACTCAGAATCGGCAACATTTACAAACTGTCCGTTTAGATTTGTTTTCGATTTAGTAAAGCTTTGCATATTGTAAATAAATAAATTGAATCGAAGGGAAATCAAAATTAAATTTCATTAAACGAAGTTAGATTAAATTAGACGAAATTTTATTGATTTCAGACTGGTTTTTTTTTTTTTGTTGCAATGTGTCAAATGTTTTCTCTCTCTTTTCCTCGTTCAATACGACAGCAAGTAAAAGTGGAAAATAATTGTCCGCAAATTGTACTGTCATTATGGCACTAAAGTTATTCTCAATTTATTTACACCTATTTCATCAGGTAAATTTCAGCATTCAAAAATTTCGTCCTCACAGAAAAACAAACGTGAGTAACGTAAGCAGCAACAATACACGCACGCTACGTGGGATTTGTGAGAATAATAAACAGGAAGGTTTATCTCCATCAACGTCTGGAAAAGACTACTTGATTCTCTTCTATAATTAGCGGCCACATTTTCTTCTCGATTCAACTTTTATCTTCTTTCTCTTTCGGTTCTACTTCTTGTTCTCTCATAACTTTAATGATTCATTTTAAAAGATAGAAAATTAATGGAAATTTTTCCATCTCTCACATATGTACAAGTTTCGATTCACTTTCTGCAGGTTTTTTTTTTCCATTAATGGGAAATTTGGCTGTATTGTGTGACAACACAAATTATTCCAGCTATTACTTAAGATCGAGTGCCAAAAAGTCTAATTAACTACTCCAACATGATCACTTCTAGGCATTCCTGCCGAATAATCGCTTAGTAACATTTCACACTGAAGTCCTTTCCATGAACCCACATAATGTTCTAATTAGCGTTTTGCGCTCGTATATAATTTCTACAACATTGGCAACTTGACTGATCATTATCAGCTTTATTAATTGCCATGAAAACTTGGGAAATTAAAAAATTTAAAAAAAATTCTGCAATTAATTGAAAATGTTATTAAAATAAACTTCAATAAAATTTGCATATTGCTATTTGGCTATAAAATGTATTCATTATTCAAGATATCGTCTTATTTTCGACTCGTGTAATGTCAGTGGTCTTAACATTATGCAGTTTGATTGATTCAAACATCTGGGGTGAAGATTTCCTGAGAAGATAATACTTAATCAGTTCTAGGGAAAACCGACGGGGAGGAAAGCCAGCAATAAGCTCAGTGAATGACATTCACCCTGAATTACTCAAACTTTTGTATAATTTACCAGCCAAACTTGAAGTGCAAGTGAAGGATGCTGAGGAAAAAAGTGGCATCAGAAGGGAACATGTATGCTTCTTGCAAATTCATTGAAATAGGAAAGTATCACCAGTGATTTGTACTTTCCGAAATTTTAATATGAAATTTTAGAAATTAAAAAGAATCCAAAAAATACAATCTTTATCTATCAAAAGACAATAGCAATCAGTTAATTTCGTTACGCTACTACGTATGTTCTTATTAATTGAGCTCATGTAGTTTGTTTATGGCTTATCAGCCTTCTTGGCTGTGTATATGATTGTTGGTAGCGAAGCTGGTCTCTTGTGCAATATCATCTGTTTTACTTACCCGGCTATAGTTAGCATTCAGGTATTATTTTTCGGTATACTTCCATATTTGGCTTATCCATTCATAGGACCTATCTTATCTAATAATATATGTTTGTAATTTTTCACTATCATGCTAACAGGTATATTTTTACTTCAAAAAAAAGAAAAACTGGAAATAATTGTACCGAATTTTAGGCAGTAGAAAAGAAAATGATCGATAAAGCATTTTCATTGCTACTCTATTGGGTGCTGTTTGCATCCTTCACATTTACTGATTTTTACGCCCATCGAATCATGAGAATTTTCCCATTATATTGGATCATTAAGGTATTTGTGTCAAAGTATCATTAAGATGTCTAGGTGAAGCAAGTGAAAGTTTCGACGTTACCGAAAATATGTTTTACTTACTAACTGCTAAAGGCATTTATGTTTTTAGAGTAAATGTTAGAAGAATATGTTTTAGTGCATTTATTGTATGTATTTATATTTGCCACAAACGCAAGGCATAAGTATCGTGGAAGAAAAAGTTATTCGACCAGCACTGCAAAAACTTACTAAAACACAAACAGGAGAGACTTTGTGAAATACACAACCATAATTATTATTATTATGACAGCTGACTTTATCATTATTATCTATTAGATTGATCTAAAGGATAAATAATTGAGCTACTGACTAGAAATTCCCATTCTCTATTATTTCCCTCTTATTATATATCCGCACTGACACTCTTACTAAATAAAAAATAATACTGATCAAAACGATTGTTATCCCTATCACATATCACAAACCGGAAATTTTCTCTTATGAATGCATCGGCAGTTTCGTACATGTTACGAATTTCTGACGACTTTGTAAAGCAAACAAATAATACTGTTTTCCAAGTTACCTTAGGAACATCAAGACTGAGCGAATGAAGTCTTAACTTTGTTGAGTCAGGCAAAATGAGCTAGAATCCTGAATTCTTAAGAAGATAATGATTAGAAATCGATTTTAGTTGTAAAAGAAAAAACGAAACTTTCCGTTAAAAAGTCATTATGATGAGGGTAAAACAACTGATCTGACTGATTTAACGAACTGAACTCATTAGATGGAACCGACTGCAAACTTCAAACCTCACTAATTAAAAATTGCATTCATCAATGTTTCTAAAATTTCTAGCATTTCACAGCTTTGCAGAGACTGCTCTCTGTCCTGTTCAATCATCTTGGCAAATAGCACTTCCCTTTGAAATCCATACAAATCGTAAAAACTGAGTGACTCACTTGGTGTAGTGAAAGAGGTGTCTCTCTGCTCTCACCTGTTACTTCATTTAAGAATGATGTCAGCCATACTGCTTCTTCACTGAGCTTACGTTCGTTCTCCTTCCCATCCTGCAGTTCTCGATGTTCACGCACGATATCAGTAGTTATCAGTTTATCTCAATGATCATATCTGATCGCATGTTTTGCTCCGTTCTGAAAAAGGACAACAGTGTAGAATGTGCTATTATGTAGTAAATGTCGTTTAAATTGTAAAGTCGATTGATGTTGCGCTATTCTGTCAATGATAAATCTAAACTTAGGGAAGGATAAGGATTAGGAGAAATTTGTTTGACAGAATGGATAGCTGATTAACAGTTTTTATTGTTTCTGCATCAGTTTAAATAGTATTGATGGAATAGTTGTTATTCTTAAAGGAAGTTTTTATAATGAAACAAAAAAGATTTAGAACATTTATCAGTTAGAAAAAGGAGGGACTGAACATATGTTACTAACAGCTTGGTAAAGATAACAACCACATCCTAAGATCTCCCTGAAACTTCGGGCTTTACTTCAAGTTCAGTTTTGAACTCCTCGTAGCGCAGTGTAATCATTCTTTGCTACCTGCTCTAACAAAGTCACTACGTAAGGCATTCACAGTGGTCGTACGTGTGCTCGAAGTTTGCACATTTCCATTTATCTTAAACGCGCGTAAAAGGTCATTCTTCAGAGGTTCGATTTGCTTTAAATCCAAAAGGGTCACTTAATTGCTGTTAATTAGAGACAGAATTCATTAAACGAAGTGTTCCGTACAAATATTTCTGTTCAGTGTTGCATAAAACGATATAATTTGGACTAATTTTAGAGATGCGAGAAGTGCGCTTCCATATGAAACATCACTCTCTGCGCTTTTGTCTGTCGACCTGTTAGTAAATCATATTGAGCAGAGCGGAAAAGGATGGTATTAACAGCTATACTGTCTATGATTCGCTACATTGGCGACATAGACGATTGGGATTTTGTCGATCGGTTGCATAGCTATTTCACCGCTAATATACTCATCGCATTCTCTATTCTCGTTAGCTTTAAAGTAAAACTTTTCTCTTGTCATCATAGTCGAAATGATTGATTTTGTAAATTAGATAAGATTCAGATTCAAATCAATTTGTAAATAAGAAAATGTTGCTTATGGTAGTATATTGCTTACTACCTTTTTGTTTATTACATTTCCTTTAATAAGAATCAGATTTGGTACTTCACTACGGTGGAGTGACTTTTAACTACAACGTTTTGCTTATGATAATCTTTCACAGTGTTTTTCTTTTTTTTTTTTTTACAATGCGACGATTAAAAAAATGATGTAATGCTATGTTTTTTAAATGTTGTTTTTAAGTATTTTCGAATTTATATTACCTGAATTTGAGCTTATCTGACTTTACCTGTTCTTTTCTGTTTTAGCAATTTAGTGGAAAACCGGTGGAATGTCTAGTACCTGATATCTTTAGTGGATCATGGGAACAAGTGAGTATTATTTCGATTGATTAAAATCATAAAAAAGTGGAAATTGTTTAGGTGCTTGTTACGTTTTTTCACTTACAGTAACTTGATTGTCATTGCTGCATTTTTTTACGTTGAGTAGTCTCTCCCAAAACATGACTGATTCTGATTCATTGCATTCTAAAGGATTTAATGAATTTCAAATTTAGGGATGCTACACTAATTGGTTATTATCAAAACCATTTTTCTTGTTGATATATACAGGTTTAATTGGTACCTTTCTTGTTTATATGAGATCAATAATTTCATTCCAATATGAGCACTTAAATCATAGAATTTGATTTTTTTAAATTTGCGGATTATTTATGAAACTTTCAATTTTTCAATATCGCCTTGTCTGATTTATCGGACTGGTAATTTAACGGAGATTTAAATATTAAAATGAAGTGTTCATTTTTGTAGTATGCAGAAAACTATTGCTGGGCACAAGATACTTATTATATACCGATACGTGAAGTAGTTGCCGGTATACCGACCACCGAAAAGAAACAACGACGTATATCGTACTACCAATGGGTACCATTTTTTTTACTGCTTGAAGCAGCCTGTTTTCGATTGCCCAGTCTTGTATGGAAATATATGGCTGGACATTCTGGTACGTATTTTCGCACTAACAATATGTTTTTTTTTATTAGTTATTGTTTGTTTAAAGATAGAGTGAGTTTCTAGAAAAGGAAGTCGCTTTTTTAGAAGTGATTGAACATGAAGTTATTGGTTTCTCTATGCCACATGCTTTTTGAAATAAAGACAGTGCTAATACTTGTAAAGTGTATATTTACTTGCTTGAGCAAGCAGAACTTTTCAATGTTTAAATTTTGCTTAAATAATCTATCTTAGGGAAGTAATACACATTACAGACTTTTGTTATGCTACATTCTTTTTCACTTAAGGTATTAAACTGCATGAAATTGTAAAGTTATCCTCGGATCCGAATAATATCAAACCAGAAATAAAGAAAGCCAATATCAAGTCACTTACTCTGCATTTACATGTGAGTGCTTTATTATTTTCCTCAAAACATTTAGATTTTTATCATTTATAACTCTTGTTGATATTGATGTGCCTTGATTACTAATGTAAAAATACTGGGTGATTTTTATGTAGTTGTAATTATTAAAGTTTCTTTTCTTTAGGGAGCTTTAAGGTTTCACCGAAGATTGCGGAAGAAACAAATTCATCCCCATCGTTATCTAAGGGTATTCAACATACCTTATACTGCTTCATTTGTCACTTACATGTATGTGCTTACTAAACTCCTTTATCTAGTCAACGCTTGTATTCAGCTGCTAATCATGAACAGGTTGGTCAGCTGGCTTTTCAAAGGTGAAATTACTATAATCTCATTTGTGACACTAATGATGAGAATGGTAGTTGCGTTCGCTTTGCTAATGCATCTTGCTTTATTAATTTAATACTGTTGAAAATCTTTTCCAGTGAATAGCAAATTAAAATCAATTAGTATATCGCCCAGTTTCTATCAATCAAAAAAACTTTTTTCATTTTGGTAAATAATTGAAGTTTTATTGATATCTCAAACAAAATTGTGAATAGGGAAATCGGATGATTTTATTTATGATACATTTTTGACTGCTTATTTCGTCTCATCAGTGATAGCAAATTAATGCCATTTCCTGCCAATAGTTCAGCTTCAGACGCTTATTTTCTACCCACATTTGTTACCCTTATTTTTTTATGTCTATTTTCTAGGTTTCTTGAGACAGATCGTTACAGCTGGTATGGTTTGGGAGCAGCACTTGATCTTCTGAATGGTACAACTTGGGAACAGTCAGGAATGTTTCCACGAGTATCATTGTGCGATTTTGATGTGAGTATTTTTAAATTTATATAATCATTCCCGTCTTCTATCTGCAGGTTGAAGCTTAAATTTAAGATAACCATGATTTTCAAATAATTATTTCCAGGTTCGCGTGATGGGGAATATTCAAGAACATACCATACAGTGTGTTTTGGTTATTAATATCTTCAACGAAAAAATTTTTATATTTTTATGGTTTTGGTATGTTTTCATGTACTGACAACTTCCAACAAATTTTCAAGTGCGATTGATAATTTACTCCCCACACCTACGAGCTTGTTGTTTTAAATTTTGTTTTTGAATTCGCAATATTGGTTTATTAAGAATATTCAGCCTACTGGATATAAACCAGTCCAGAAGTTTATTGTCTCGAATGATATTTGTCATATTTGATTATAGTCCTGAATCGTTACATTTTATGATTGCTTTCTAGTTTTAGTTTTACTAATTAAATTGCGCGTTGTCATTCTAAGTAATTTTATCCTAAAAATTATCGAAATTTATTGCAGGTACCTGGCTTTAATATTTTTCACAACCGGTAGTTTTGTTTTTTGGTTTGTTATTTGTTTAGTGCCTTATCCCAACCGGAATTTTCTTATCCGTCATCTAGAAATGAGCGAATTATCCTTCGACCCACAGGGTAAATCTTGAGATTGGAAATACAAATTGTTAGAGATTTGGTTGTTTCTATTTTTGTATTCGACAAGCTGTTTTATCATTAATTATCAGTTAGCATTTGTTAAATAGGAATATAATGGTTCTTAAATATATGCTTAGTCTAAATGTATCATGGATTAAATTTTTTTTTTTAATAATAATTCTCACTTTTATTTCAACTAAGAACAGTTTTGTTTTAATACTCTACACCATTTACAGAAAGTGAGGAAGATGTGAAGCGGTTCCTAAACACTTATTTGAAAAATGATGGAATGTTTGTGGTACGGATGATAACATTAAATTCCGGTGTTATTTTTGGTAATGAATTAATATTTGCATTATGGAAATCTTACTTTGGCATTGAACCACAGATACGTCGCTGTAGCTCGTTCCCAACTGGTGCGACGATATGGTCACCACCTACAGGCATCAATTTGAATTTATCTTGCCTAAAATAAATTCTAATTTTCAAACGTCTTTCTACTTAGTAGGAAAGTATTTTTACTTTTCCCATAACCACGAGGGGTTCGTTATGAACTGTATGAAATAATGAAGTAATATGTCTGATATATCTAATATAAGATAGACTACACCTCCGGTAGACTACACCTTCACACATAGTCAACAATATAGTGAAATGAATTCTGAAATGCTTATTCATTTTTTGGATCGAAGAAATGACAATTTGCTCAGTCATTTTTTGTTTTTTTGTTTGTTTTTTGTTTGTTTGTTTTTTTTTGATAAGTTAAGCTCTATTGGTTTATTTAAATAACTTTTTTTGCATATAAAAAGTAGAAATTATGAGATTGGGATCCGACAGTGTGTCCAAATGTTATTGCTTAATGTTATTTGCTAATCCTGAAATTTCTGCAGATGCGATGTGAATATATTTTTTCGTTATTTTTTTCTTTTATATATTATTATGTAAAATTTATCGTTGAAAGTTTGACTCCTTGATTTTTTTTGACTTTTTTCTGAGCTGCATCACAACTTTTTGATTTAAAAATATTTTTGATCCAGTTTGATAACTGCTCCACTACTTGAATGGTTTGATTTTACTAATGTTTGACTAAAATTTTGAAATTTTCAGATAAGCAACTCGGTGATTTCGATCTTAGCCGGCTCGGCAATGAATCGAACTTGAATTTGGTGCGAAGTAGGACTGATAAAACAGGGGATGGTGGAGGTGCTTTAGAGGCAATTTTAGGAAAAAATAGGAAAAGTGAAGAAAATTCGTTGTTGTTGGCACAAAGTAAGTATTAGATTATATTAGCTGAAAGTTGAGGGCTGTTAGTTTGGATGTCCTTATTTCGATTTCTTACTTCTAGTTCTTTTTTTATTAGCAGAATTAGCATAATTTATATTTTTGTAGAAAGACTTCAAAATTATGTTTATAACTGTTATAATTTATTACGTTATCGATATCTTGACAACGTTTACCTGCTTATAAAATAATTCGAATTTATGAAAAAACATTCTGTGATTTTCTCTTTAATGATTTTAGACATATAATGATATCTTTTCTTGGGTACGATATGTAATTGCAGAGTTTGTGTACGATTATTAAAGCTCTGAATGTTTTAGAATCAACTGCTCCTACACAAACCTTCAAAAATATTCCTTCGAATATGCCAGTAAATCATGAAAATCGTTTAATACAACGAACAGCAGCTCATTCAGCTTCTGTCTCAAGCAGTCCAATCGGGAAGGCTGCAAATTTTGTGATTTGATATCATTCTGGCTGCAAATTTCGTGATTTCATATACCTAAAAACCTGCAGTTCATTTCACAAATGAAACATAATCTTAGTCTCGTGCCCAATGTCAGCATTTCTTTCCACTTTAATTTATTTTTTGACATATTTTGAATCTCTTTGATTTGGTTTTCTTTCATTTCGTGAACTGTGTTGCATTATGAGAATTTCTGATATCTCATATGTCAAATCTCATATCTTTTTCTTTATCACATTGTAATATTGAATATTTTAAGGCAAAATACATAATATTTCAAATTTCTTGTAAATTTTGCTAAGTCCTCATTTTATTTAGCAGTATGATTTTCATCCTCAAAAGTACAGACGATATATGTGGGAAATGGAAAATTGTCTAAACTGGGATGTAAGAAGTAAAACTTAGCGAATGCCTTGCTTAGGCATTTGAGTGCGAAATGACATTTTCTCAAAATAGATTTTTTAAATTATGTCTTTCCGAACTTGTCTTCAAATTTGAAAATCTTCAGTCACTTTTACAATATTTGCTTGCTTCTATTCTGCCTCTGATATATTTTCTAATTGTGTATTTTGATTTTTACCTTAGTTTTGACCAAGATGAAAGTAGTTTTCTTGCCTACAATAAAAATCATTCATTTTTCCTTCCAGAAACTTTCTAAGACTATTTGAAGTGCATTCCAATTTTTGCAGATTTCAACTTGCAGAATTGTCAGATTTGTCTACCTACATTCTTTCAAATTGTGCTATTGATGAAAACATGAGGTATCTCAAAATCCGGATTAAAATCACCACTAATTATGGTTCTCGATGATTAGTTTAAGTGATGATTACAGTGATGGTGTGTATTTATTTTAAACGGCTACAATGTGATTTACATGCCGTGCACTGGTTCATAAATTTGTAGTCATCCTAAATTAATTTATCATTGTTAGGTAAGTATTTCTGTGAAAACGGTCACACTGATTGCAGTGCCATCAGTCCAGGAAGGACTCACTGGTGTGAGGAGAAATTGCTTGCGAGGTAACTGGAATCCGGTAGAGGAAATCCATAATTGCTTTTCTGATTCCCAACTTTGTTTCTGACATATCCCGGAATTTAACGCATATCCATAGCGGTTTAGAATTTCGTGAGATGAGCTTTGTATCAAAAGACACATTCGATCGTTCGATTTCAAAATCTCGAGAAAAGGAACGTGCATCAACCGTATCACACGCACATTCACCCACAGCATTCTCAATAGATAATATAGAAAAGGAACTAATCAGGAAAAGAGAATTAATGGAGCAGCATCCAGAGATGGAAATTGCAAAGCATCCAAATGATGATGAACATGAAATGGTGCTAATTAATTAATACAAACTCTCGAAGTTTTCACTTTAAATCTATATCGGCAGTTCACAACTGTGCCTTTTATTAGTATCAAGAGTATTCAAACTAATTTCATGATACTCGTAGATGTAACTGTTATTAATTGAGTTACCTCCAAGGATCTCATTTTCAGCCCAAAGTAACTCGTCAAGAAACGCTTGAATACTGTCGAGATAAGTTGACCATTAAACCGAAAAAAATGCCATATGATCAGAAACAGGTTTCTTTCCTGTTTGTCTTTCATGGTACCTCATGGTGACACTTGATGTTGTATAAATTATCATTTTATAAAATTATAAAATCATCATTGGTGCTGTCTAAAATCATTGTAAAATTTGAAAGAGACTTGCTTTTTTTTTTGTTGTAAAATTATCACTTTTTTAGAACGAAATTCTGATAAGAGTTGCATTTAGCAAAAGATATCACAAGGAGTGACAAAACAACGATCCGACTATCCAACCATGGAAGACATTTGCAGTGACTGGGAATCAGATGATGAAACTGAACAGATGACCAAACAACTGAAGGGAAAAGTTTGTCGTGATCAGAAGAAGTCTAGTCTACAACAACATCAAGCACAAAAAGAACAAATTCAATTACAGCAACAGCAATCTCAAAATTATCACCAAATAGGACAAAATAATCAGGAAACTCACCAACATCACCCTATACAGTATCATCATCATCTTCAAGAGCATCAATTAGTAAAGGAGACTTGCCTTGTTCAGCCAAAAATTGAAGCAGTCGAAAAACAACAATCAAAGAAAAAATCAAATGCATATTTGAAGCCCAGCAAATAATTTCTTTTTACAGAAAATTTTAAGCTTTGGTCCAAATTGCAAGCTAACAAAAATTGTTTAAACTTATCATTAAATCAATGCAATTTTAAAAATCCACTTCAGTAAAGCAACGTGTACTCACAATTAGATACCAATAGAGTTAATAAGTTAATTAACTCCAACAACTGTTTATAATAACGGGGAAGTATCAAAAAAAAAAAAAAAAATTATTACTTGCAAAGAAAACTTAACTTTTAAGTTTTGAGGAGTATGCTTTATCACTAGTTCTCCAAGAATTTGTCACCAGTGAGACATGAAATTAGATCAGTCTTTTGTCTTTTGTCTTCTATTTGCAATCAATAGTTTATTTAGCTTCAAATGTACCAAATCTAGACGGTATACTTTTTTCCTCTTTGATGATAATTATTTTTAAAAAATAATTCAAAATATTCTTGGCACTCTCCCTCTCCGTTTTCTTAATTCTCTTTTTTTTTTCTTAATTAGTTTATGCTCATTAAAAAGATAAACAGGAAAGGAAAACATGTTTACATGGATTAAAATGTATTTATGTAAATTAGGAAGTGGTTGCTATCATATTTAAAAGAAGGTTAATGTTGCACCGTTTACAACCTTTTTACGATCATCGTTTACGACGTTTGCGCTTGCAACATTCAGTCTTAATTTGCATTATTGATCATAAATTAGCAATCTTCACCATAACTTTTTTTTTCATATGTTGCATGCTCATACTAATTAATATATTTAGTACATTATTATTATTTAGATACATTTATTTAAAATTTTGTCTTCAATTACTTTTTTTTTTAAGGAATTGAATCTTAGAATGTTTAAAATAATATAACTTCAGCAATTTTTTTATTCTCTTTTACTGTTTATTTTATTAATTTAGTGTCTTTTTTCCCTCAAAAATGCTTCATTTTTGAAAGTTAATTTCATGTATTTGCAAGAGAAAATTTATTCTAATTAATTTACAAATTGCTCTAAGTCGAGAAAGAATTATTGAAAGGAGCAGGAAATTTCATTTCGCTGATACATTTCATCGAAATGATGCCATAATATCAATATTAGATTTTAGATTTAATCTGCTTGGGATAAGGATATCCAAACTTTCTAGCATTTATTTAACATGAACAGTCTTGAATTGTCCCCAAGAGTAAATCTAAACAAGAATTAAATTTTAATAAAATTATTAACTATCGATGAATCCATTACATCTTAATATATATATATATATCTTTTGAGTGCAATAATATATGTATGTATATTGCACTCAAAAGGACATACATAATAAACGAAACATAAATGGCACTCCGAAATTTTATTGTAATCAAATTTGATGGGAAAATGATAATCTATGTTATGATTATGATTTTTACGATTATTGGTGTCATCATTATGATTATAATTTTTTTCTGTTAATCCATCTCGCTATGCTATGAGTTCATTTTTTCACTTCCCTAATTCTTTCTAAAAAAAGAAGAAAGAAGTAATTTGAAAGAGAAACTTATTTGTATGAACTGCTCCCTTATCAGAGACATATTTCGTTTCAGTATGGTGGGGTCATTACAAAGATCCTTAAGGTCAACGGTAATTTAGACTTTAGCGGAATGTATTTTCTTCCTTTAGGTACCATTGGGTGTACATGAAGAACAGTCTATCTACTACTGATCAGAGCCATATTTCTTCTGTTCAAAATCAATAATGCTTTCAGATGAGATCCTTTCATTTTCAGCCGCTTTAATTACTACCATTCCTTAATTAGTTGTTAACAATGAACTGTGGAGAAATGCCTCAAACACAAACGCATAAATGAATAAAATGCACCACCTTTACTTTGCATGAACTTTGTTTATTTCATGGTAAAAATGTAAATGTTTTAGTATTCCTGATGATTAATTTGATAATTAATGACACCTTGGAAAGTCTGAAATTCATTAATTAGCGTTAATTAATTAAAAATGCCGCAGTTACTTCCATTATCTTATTTTAATAATCATAAGGATTGTTTATCTTTATTGCTAGTTCAGAATTCTCGATTAGTTTACCATCAGTTTCAACGATTAATGATTAGACTAGCTATGTAATTAGTATGATATCAGAAATATCGTTCGATTTCACTGAACTAATTGCACATGCTATTTTTTTTTCTACTCCAAATTTCCGCCGGAAACTACTAAAAAATAGAAAAAAAAAAAATGAACCTTAACCGACAGGTAAGTTATGGTTAGCCTTTGTAAGACGTCGATAATGAGACACCACTGTCAACACTCTCTTTGTCTCTTTTTTTTTGCCGCTTCAAATTTCAATTTTGCACCGGAATTAAAATTTAAAAAAAAAGTTCGTTTTTTTCAATCTCTGAAAATATCGTTCTTTTTTTTTTTTTGTTTCGTGATATTTGATGTTAAACAATGGTTATTTGCTAGTGCAGATGTTTCAAAATTATTACTCTTTTTTGTTGCCGCTCTGTTATTTGTCTCCAATTTCCAGTCATTCCAATTAATGCAATATCTTCTTGAACTGTTCGATAAAATGACAAAAAAAAAAAAAAAAAGTGAATTTTACAAAAATTCACTTCTTGTTGTTAGCTGTGAAGCTTAATTAACAGAATCTTAAAGACTGCATCCCTATCAAGGTATAAAGCATTGAAAAGTAGCAATAAATTTCGCCTTCTTCATGACTGACATGCTTGTCCAACAAGTCATAACATCTATTTACATAATGAAGCGGCACTAAAAACAAAAACAAAGCCTTCTATTCCACAGGTGCTCTTTTGACACACTATTAAAAAAAAAGTTCTAAACCTTTTGCTCATTTTGTGACCCCTTTAATTAGATTAATGCTAATCGGATGATTTCCTCCTTTTGCTTCATCCTTGTCGCTAAATCTTTGAACATCACATACCGCAGCGGAAGGTCATCATCATCATCCTTCATCCTTTCACATCAATCCTGTAAAGCAAATAAAGAACAGATGTGCGTAACAACCAACCAACACACAGATGGTTTTAATTCAATTTTCTGTTGCCATTTGCGGTGAATTTAGCTTATTCTATCAGTTCGTTGATTACGAAACTGTTATCACTTATCAATACAAGTTTTTATCAAAACAAATTCAATACAATTACAAATAATAATTGAAGAGAAAATGAAATTTGCCTAGCCTGGAAGAACCAATAACTAACTGCTCGAATAATTCAAGAATGGAGAAAAAATGCAACTGCAATACTAGAACATTTAATACATTGTACAAAAAACAACGCAGTGGTTTCGAGACTCAATACTTACTTCCAACTTTTACGTTGAAATGATGAGATGATGTATCGAAATGTACTATATGGTTATATAAAATAAAAGTTAGTTGATTACATGAAGTCGATGTGAAACTTTCTGAAGATGTTAAAGGCTATAGAGAAAAATTCACTCAGACAAGGAATTTCACATTTTAATTAGCAAGAAATTCTTACCAGTTCAGCTGCAAGTAAAGTTGGATGAATAACCTCTGAACTTTGCTTAAATTACAGTCAATCAAACATGGAATTACTGCAGTTTTAAATCAAAAGGTGATTTTTTTTTCGGTCTCTGCTTGTACAAATATTACCATTCCACACTATCCTTCAGACTGGGGCGGTATCATTTCTTCATCACCGACCGACGTAGGCAACGAACCTACATTCCACAGTACCACTTTTAAAATGGACCCACTCGGCCATAAACATACCAGGATATCCCTCTTCAATAATCTTATTTACTGAACAGGAAACATTTGCTGTTAAATTTTAAATTTTAATATTCAAATTTTTTCTTCTTCACCACAAAAATCCGCTGATAAGATATCAGTAAATATGGTAGTGATAATAGAGTAAAAAAAGTTCGCACCAATCATCAACCATTCAGGCTTGAAATTCATTCATCCTTACTCCACCTTTACAGTTCCAATTTTTAAGTGCAAATTAATTTAACTCACTTAAAAAAGTGTGAGAAAATGGGTAGTTCACACGTGTTACACCACACATCAATGATGGATTCTTTTCGGAATTAACAACAAACGGCAACATCAAAGCGTATTTTAAAAAAGAAACTTCAATCGAACTCCCTCTCATCAATGAGAGTTGGACTCTCATTCAACAATTATTTAGCGCTTTCTAACAAACCCATTCATTTAGATAGATTTTCTTCTTTAAAACAATGCGACGACGGTATTAAATATCACACACAGCACCGTGTAAAACTGTAGGAGAAATCAGGAAACAATGACTAATTCGGTTCGATCAGTATATCAGTCCGGAAGTGGGACCCAAATTTCAGGAATGTTCACTTCACTAATTAAATATCCTTATGGGAAATTATCACAACTCTTTGTTGCTCCTTTTCCAGCCTTGAAATCAACTCTAGCAATGAAATCACTAAACATCAGCAAATTGCATCGAATCTGAGACTGAAACCAGAAGGATATAGTATAGTTTTGATAAAGGTACCTAATACTTAACCCCACTTTCACCACTCTCAGCAATCGAGATCTATCATCATAATATGTAATACTAGCTTGAAAATAGCCTGTATCCTTAATTTAAATTGAAATTAGTTCTGAGTAATTGGCCAAGACCTCAAAAGGGATTTTCCCCGCAAAAACTGATAATATACATTATATCTGCCAAACAAATTAAGATGTAGAGTTGCAAGTGAAGTTCAGCAAAAACAAAAGATCGAAAAACTTTTATAATTGTTTCAGGTCGTGTAATACAATTATCATAAATTTAAAAATGATCAAATTTAAGCCATTACTGAAAAGGAAGCGAGAAAAAAAAAATTTGAATTTGTAGAGGCACTTTGTACTTCGTAGCACCTCTACCATCCTTTATACCAGTTAGAATATACGAACAAAAAAAAACAAAAAAAAAATGTATATTAAAGCTAAACGAAGAAAACATTTAAAAGAGTTATATAAAAGCAACAAGTGAAATGCAAATGAAAAGGAAAAATAAATGCATCTACTAATTAACAACAATCAAGAAGATATTTTATTTACAAGTGAAAAGGAATTCTTTTGCCAATAAGGAGAGCCAAGAAGTACGGAAACAAATTAAAGTATTGAATGCCACAATAATAGCTTCTATTTTATTATCACAGTATTTCAGTATCAAGTTCTAAAATCTACCAAAAACTCTTGAATCTATGTCTGGAGGGGATAACTTATGAATTCAGTGGCATCCATTTTTATTTCTCAGCCAATTAAAGGCATTCTGCAATTTAAAAAAGACACAAAGTATCAATGACAAAAAGGCATTTAAGGAAGAACTGTTTAAAATTAACAAAAATAAAAAAGTATGCACAATTAAGTTTGATTATTTACATTTTATTAACGGCTAAGATCTTATGAATATAATATTATTATGTAAAAAGCAATTATTATAAAAACGGAGTGCTCACAGCCTTCACTTCCTCACCTGCATCAAATTTAATGAATTCTTTCCTTTAAATTTGTAGATAGTAAATATTTTGTACATGTCTGTCAAACTTTCAAATTTCTTATAAGGCTGTCGGCCAATGGGGTTCTTCCCGAGACAGCGGCACAAAATTAGACATGGAAAAAGAGAAAAACTTCAGGGAAGGTAGTTTCCAGGAAACAAATGGAAGAATCATAATGAAGGATGGATTTGTTTCGAAAATTGAAAAGTTTAGTGATGCAATAATAAAACGAATTATGCTGACAATATGAAAAAAATGATGCATGAAAAGCAATAAAAACACAATTTTTGTAGATACAAAAAAAAAGAAAGGAAAAGCAGGCACTGTAGGAAAAAAGAAAAGGAAGCGAAGATGACAGAACTGACGCTAATATGGACAACAAAAGCCACCAAATTAACAACCATCACAGTTTCAAGAGATCTATTTCGAAATGGTACTGCATAAAAAAAATGTCCGTTTAGACACTTTTTCTTTTCATCTATGGATTTAAAAGTTTGTTTATGGGTCCATTAAATAACCAGCTTTGATCAAATGAGATTTCAAAAAAGAAAAAGGAAAAAAAAAATACTCGATCAAATACCATTTCGAAAAATGCGCGTAACCAACTTAATTTTGAGGCACACTGGCTGGTGAACGAACGAGATCCATACAAATAAAATGAATACAAACAATTAAGTTGAAGCAGCATCCTCTATCGCGTGAATATCATGCAACTATAATTTCGTATAGCAGCAAATTCACAATATTCTAGGTAAATTATTGATTTAAAGCACATTTAGTACTATAAAAAGTAATATTTATCATAGCTAGAGCATACTGCCTAACAGACAAAATACTCGGCTAATGGGACTCTTCCCTAGTCCTCTAATGCACTTTAACAAAGATAATCTTACTGATTAACAATTAATTATTTGTTTCCATGGTGTCATAAATGCACTTCTATTTAGTTTCAAAAAAAAGGAACAATAAAAAATGGCATTTTCAAGAGACCGAGAAAGAACTCATAAATTAGTCTGTATGTCGGCCACTTTATGAACGACATCTCGTAGCTGCTGCCTAAGGTGATCATCTGAAGTTATCCGATGGTTTACAACAGATGATTCTGAGTCTTCATTTGTTTCTTGTAGTACTTTTGGCACTGATATTTCATCATCAATTTCTTCATAATAACTACCGCCATCTTCAGATGACTGTGCTGGTAAAGATGAATGTGCAATGTTGAAGCGTTTTGAATGGCGCAAATCTACCTGAAGCTTAGTGAGACATAAAAAGAAGTTAGTAGGTGAATTAATTGTCACCTGACTACTATTTTATTATTTAGTGCAAAAGAAATCTCGACATTTGTCTTCTAAACAGAAAAGTAATCAATCGAACAAATAACCTTATCATAACACCCTACATTGATATCCTGTTTTAACGATGGTAATCTCATGCTGACAGTTGGTTCGACTGCATAACGTTCACTATAATCAATATCACCACGACCTGGATAAGACGGTAACCTTTTCTTAGTGGACATCTATAAAAAAATTTCTAGTCAACATGCTAGACTAAAACTACGACAATATCAAGCTTAAACCACTTCAAAAATCAGAGTAGTGGTAGGTATGTGGCACATTAAATGTTAATTTTATGTGATTTTTTTTTACCATTTAATTTTGTAATAATGTTTTTCAAAATATCTTGAAGGCAATGAAGATAATTGCAGAAATTTATTTCCTTTGATCTAAACACGCATTGCCAAGCATAATTTATTTATCGTTGAAAAATTAATTGCTATTTAGTTCTTTCATTTCTGAAGATCCATTGTCTCTTCAAATTATTCTACAATTTCACTGACTTCCAGTTTTATAACGAATGATTCTTATTATTACATTATTTGACTAAGTCAAGAAAATAAACAATGTTCAAAATTCTGCAAAAACAAACTAACCGTTTGAATTCTATTTGTTTGGTCATGTTCGAAATAATTGATTTCGGCATTTGGAGCCGTACATATGGACAAACATGGCTTATGTTCAGAATACTTCGAAAGTCTTCTTGAATTCAGGTCATTCTGTAGAGCTGGGTCTGGTGAGGATGTCCTTTTCATTACTTTTTCTCGATAGAAAATAACGGCAATCAATATCAACGCCAAAATACAACAAGAAGAAAGTAATATGAGCACTAAATCTTTGAAATTTGATCTGCTACTTGAAGCCTGCAAGCTTGCTCGTTTACAATTTAAAAGAGCCATATCTAAACAGTAACATGCACAGTGCTTAAGTGATAATTTAATTTAATCGGCAAATATTCAATGCATTATTTCAGTGTAAGCATAAGGATCAATAGGATGTCATATTTCCCAACAGAAATGAAAACCTGCTGATCGTTCTCGATCTTCACGATAAAAGCCTTGGTGCGATTATGGCGTTGAATTGATCTGCACTCTGATTCAAAATGTGAACAACTTTCACCGTAAAAACACGGGGGACATAAGCAATGAAATCCTTGAAGGGAATCGATGATACATGTGCCTCCGTTCCTACGGATTCAAAGACTGACTGATATTAACAGAAAAAAAAAAACAGCTAGAAATGCAGTAAAAGTGGCACTTCAGCTGCAATTACTACTAATTAATAAGTTAGTAGTTTGAATAAAACTCTCTTCTCATCTTAAAAATACCTTATTGGAAATAAATATGAATTTATTTTTCATGAATAACATTAATAATAGAAAGATACCTGCACGGATTACGATCACACCTAGTTTCAGCAGTTTTACAGTTAATTCCACTAAACCCCATACGACATTTACAATAATATCCTCCTCCTTGTACATTAATGCATTGGCCACCATTCATGCAAGGCTCATTCAAACATGGACTGATCGAATCTTGACATAATGTGCCACTAAATCCATCAAGACACTGGCATTTGTAATTATTCACTTCATCAATGCATCGTCCGCCGTTCATGCATGGGTTAAGCTAAGAGTACATATGTGTTTAAAAAAGGATAAAAAATTTCTCAAATCTTCCAAAGTTAAAACAAAATACCCCCAACATATCCTTAAAACCCTCAGATGGGCAGTCTATTCTATCGAGCGGATGAAAATCAAAAATTTTAAAATAATTATGGAACTATATCATATTAACATTGTATTTCTGTCTAGCATTTTCATAATTTCTTTGGATAGCAAAATTTATATCTTAAACAAAGAGGACGAAGCGTGCACTAAAAAAGTTCCTTTAATTATAGCTAGCAGCTAGATATTTACATTTACCTGTGCACACTCATTTGAGTTTTCTTCGCAATGCCTTCCGGTAAAGCCAAGCGGACAAAGGCAGTCATAGCCCCCACCGCTGGTTCTCTCTAAGCATTTTCCTCCTGAAATAAGCACTGTATTTAAAAAATAACTGTTGCTCTGAAATTTCCAGACTTGTTCACTAAATCAACTTTATCCAAAAGCGCAACAAAGAAATTGAATAAATGTCCTTGAGGAATAAGAAATTTTGCAGAGTTTCCCCATAATTTCAATTTAAAGACGTTAAAAAAAAAGTTGAAAATTACTTTAAAAAAGGAAAAAGGCGTCAGAGTATGGGTAACAATTTGATACCATATCCTCATCAAATCAAGGTTAATTTGGTCAATATGGTCTCCCAGCATGAGTTTTTTTTTTTTCTAATTGAAAAATGAAGACGAAACATTAGGCAGAATAGTTATTGGAGCCAGCTGTGGGAGGTCCATAAAATGAAGCACCCTGTTAAATTCCTATCAACGTGAAGAACACGAATCTTCCCTCCTTAAATGTTGACTTTATTTCGTAATTCAGAATTTCAAAAGTCAAAAAATCCTTCGAGTGGAAATCCAGTAGTAAACTTATTTGTTACTAATTGCTCTTTTAACGTTAAAAGCATGAACATCTCCAACAATACACTCTTCCTACACTCAGCAGGCAGATGAATTGGAACACCTTTGTGTCTTCCGATACTAACCCTAGCAAGCCTCCACCCTGCTGTGATTACAAACACTAACCGACAAGTACGATAGCATTCAACCTGAACTATATCATATATCAATATGTTTTGAAAAATAACAATCTCAAACCAAGCAATTGCTATTTCGTTCACGACAAAACAATGCGACATCTGTCCATTTAAATAACTAGACTATTTGCCCGCTGAAACATAACACTATACAGAACAAGTTCAAAAATCATTAAGGAAAAAAAATAACCATTAAAACAATTAACGCCATCACACGGTCCAATCTCAATATCACAAGTTCTTCCAGTCCATCCTGGCAAACAATTACAGAAGAAAACTCCATGGATTTCCATACAGGTGGCATCATTTTGACACGGAGAATCTGAGCATGAACTAGCAGCAACCTGGCAATAGCGACCAGTGTAACCTTCTGGACAGATACAAGTATAGTTGTTTCCGGGCATATCCTGAGAGATGCACATCATATAAAAAGCACATAAATATCATAAAAAGGAAAAATAAAAGCTGCAATTTCTAGAATCTATTGACAAAATTCCCAAAACGTCATCTATGATTCAATTCAAATAAAACTGAAATTAAGCCCACTGTTTCAGTGATATAACACAGTTCAATTCCCATACGTAAATTCAGCAGCTTGAAAATTCATGGATAAAAGTATAATAACTTACAGCGCAGGTAGCACCATTTACGCAAGGCTGTAATGAGCAATTCTGTACACGAGTTTCACAGTTTGTACCTGCATAGCCATCAGGGCACTCGCATGTATACTGTCCATGACCTGTATTCCTGCATGTTGCATTATTCCTGCATGGCTGATGTCGTGTGCAATAGTTTAAATCTGCAAAATATTCTATGGGAAGCATAACCGTAATTTTAATTATATTAACGCTATAAAAATTAGAATGTACACTTGTCTTTACAACCGTCAAAGTTGAATGCCACTCGCAACACTTCATCAATTTTAAATTTGACAGTTTAACTGTTAGTCATCATTTCTCCGACAATCAAATTCTAAAATGATAGTTATACGGAACAACAGAAATTTTAAGAAAAAACAGATCTTGCAGTACCTTCATTGCAAAAATGTCCTCCCCAACCTTCATCGCAAATACATTGATTGGGCTGTTTGCAGGTACCATGCTTACAACCTGGATATCTAACACACTGAAAGAAGAAAATTACCAAACAAAATATTCCTTAAATTCAGAAATATTTATTAAATTCAGAAGCGGGCTTAAGCTGGAAAAACTACTCTTAAATTAAAGTTAAGAAAAAAATCTTTCTGTCTTTTCCACATATAACACCAAGCAATATCAGAAAAAAACTTGCTTGGTCACAATTCGGGCCAGTCCATCCAGTTTTACAGCGACATGAACCAGGTCGATCACATGCACCATTGACGCAATCATCGCAGCGTGCTGAAGCTTGAACATATTGTTTAATATACTTGAAAACAACTTCCGGATGAAGTGAATCTTCACATTTCTTCCACTTCAATCCAGAGTGTGTCGTTAATTATCCCTTGTTTCATTTAATAATTTTACAACAAAGGAGACTATAACTTGCTCCACCACAGTGAATGAAGTTGGAAAGAAAAAGGAATTTAATTCAAAAAAACAAAAGAAAAAAAAAAGAAAGAAGGAAAACTCTTTCCACATAAGAAGCACTGTAGCCCTTTTTTTTGAAGTGATTTAAGACAAAAGCAAATTCTTATGGTTTCAAATTCCTGGTTTATAGAGAATTTCATAAAAAAATGTTTCGTAAATAATAATTATACATTTGGGCAAAAAATACAAACCATCATTATAATTTAATTTCTTACATTTGATAAAATCATGCAGTATGGAAGTTCAGATGAGTGCGAAGGAAAAATTTTTAACTCTTTCTTCTCCCACATGATCATGAAAACATTCGCCGCTTCATGTTCTTGTTAACCCGAATTATCAAACTCAAAAAATGATTTCGTATACAACTAATCTTTTTTCCTCTTTCTATTCATAAATCATTTCGAAAAGGGTGAAAACAAAATCTGGTCTCTATCGATCAAAATGAGCAGGTGGCCTGGAAAAGTTGTCTGCGAAATCAGAAAGGAAAGAAGAAACAAATACAAAGGAAAATGGTCTTCGAAGCAGTACTAATTGCTAATTGTTCACACTGTTTGCGTCAAAATTATGTAATGCATGTCCTCGTTTACTCTCAGTTTGTCTCTATTATATTATACATGGCATTTAAGAACTAAAAATTTGTTGAACAGCTGTTTCCTGTCACCCTACATAAGTTCCCATTTGACCGTTATTTTAACCATTAAAATACTTTTTTTTTTTTTTCAAATAGCTATGTGATATGAGGCCATTTACTATTAGAGATATTTTTGCAAAGCAGCTGTCAACCACGAGAATTGCCACAAATTTCAGATTGGCTTCAACAAGTAATTAAAAGGTGGCAAAATTTACTTTTTAAGAAATTTGCATCCTATTTTACAAATGGCGAGACCCGATCCATTATCATCGAAATATCAAAAAGAAATTTCTGTTCAGTATAATCGCCAGTTATTTGCAAATTAGAATATTTAATAAACAAAATTGATAATGAGAGGTAAATGAAGAATACTATATTAGTAGACAGGGCATCGATGAGAGGTGCTTCACGTACAAACGAGCCGAAAAGAAGTGCACTTACTTCATTACATTGTGAATATCAACAATAATCTATATCCTCATGAAAATGAGTAAATAATAGCACTGAATGCAAACAGATCAACTCCCTCATTAATATTACGGGTATTGCACAGTGAAAACTTTATTAAAACAGCTTACGTAGAATCAATAGTAGACTAATTTATCCTCAGAATTATCACCTAATGTCTACTGATCATCTTTCTAGGACCGCTGCATTTCCAGACATAGCTGTATGTAGAATGATTTAAACAAGTAGGAGAAATTACCAGATTTTTAATATTATTACGACATAAAAGTGTACGTAACTATTTGAAAGATAGATCCCTTTCTTCTCTCCGAAAATCATTGTTTCTAAACTATTAATAACTACTCATCGTAAGCATAACTCAAACAAATAGCTCTTATTATTTTCGCAAATTTATTGGCAATAGTTACTACACTATCTAATTCTGTTTTAAAAATTATTAGATGCATAATTTTACAATGAATGTCAATTATAACATTGTTCAATAATGCGAAACGAACCAGTGTCACAACTAGGTCCTTCCCAACCATCTGAACACGCCAATGACCCGTTCAACGTACACTGGAAATGACCAACAGCACTAGACATCGGTTGACAAAATGTGAGACATCGTGGTCCATAATAATCAGCAGCACAAGTTATCCTATAAGCGATTCTCATTCGAAATCCATTTGCATCAACAAGAGTTTCTTCGATCCAATTTTTACCCGATGGTACACTTTCACGTTGAAAGCCATCATGAGATATTAACTTCTTCAAACCTGGAATGGGAACTCTTCTCAATTTTACGAATTCCTATTCCACCAAAAGGTCAAAAGTGTAATAATAAAGATTCATTCTATCCTGGATGGCGTCATCAGTTTTGTTCTTCACTCAAGTTATGCCCACACCAGAGCATAATATCAGATTCTTGATGTTGTTAAGGGCAATTTAAGCCACTATTTGAACTATGCAGGTAGCGTATTTATCTTTTTACACATTGACCCTCCAGGAAGGATAAAAAACAAAAGAGGATAAAATAAAAATGAGGTGTAGGATGGCGATAGATAATTAAGATTTAGTAAAAGAAAGAAAGTAATCAACCGCAAAGATCCACTACTGATACAACCAACTGAGCTAAGACCACCAAAAAGATGCCGTGTTAGATAACGAGATGGAAAAGTAGTGATTTATGAAGTTAATCTGGTATAAACACTTGCATTGCATACTTGCACAACTAAATAATTTCACACTTTGTTGTAGTCCTCCGAATGTTTCAGTCCAAAAAGGAAACGATAAAATGAAAATGTTGACTGTTTTCCTTTAAAACAGGAATTAAAAAATTAAACTTACTTCCGGTAGTCCTCCATGCTTCTGTGATTAACGTAAACGATTCCTAAAATGATGGGATTAATTTAGTTCAGCATTTTTGGTACATGATGAAGCACAAGGAAATTACTCAGTCGTAGTCAAAAGGAAATAAACTGATTTCAGCCTATTTACTATCTCAAAAAACAAGTTAGTTGCTCATGAATTTAAATTTTGTATTCGTCGTTTAAAAAGTTCGTAAAATGCAATCAATTCACAGAGGGGGGTTCCACCAAGATAACGCCAGCACTTTCGGGTTTTGCAAAACTTTAGCACACTTTCACACAGACAATCAGCAGCAGTCTCATGCTATATGTAAAACGTTTTCCTCTCCCTTATGAGGCTTATGCCATCCAAACCATATCAAATGTCTGCACCTCCGTTTTCTTTTTACCGGTTGCACTATTCCTGTTAAACTTCTGCACCATATAAATGCATTTTTTACGCAACCCGTGAGAAAGAACCTTGGAACGGATCGATGTAATGTAACGATGCTGACAGGGATATAGTACTACTACTCTACGTACGAAGCATTGAAGATAGTGAAGTAACCAACAGTGGCAGTTTTTAGTGTCACTTCCCTCGAAAACCTCATAAAAAAGGAAAGGAAAGTGTGAAAAGAAAAGAACACATGATGTGCCATACCTAGTAGCAACATACTGTACAGTCTTTTCGAAACAGTAATGGCTTCAAAGGACACTGTTGCTAGCACCACCAGTAGCAAGCCACAATTTCGCAAAGACTGCAATATTCCGCATCTCTCTAATTACGTCCTCTCTCACCTCATCCGATGAGACACATTTCAATGTCTTGGCCATTTGCTACAGTTCTAGTGCAATCTCACTCCTGTTATATCCGTTTTTTTTTTTTCTAAACTAATCATCTTCTAATGGGGCTTTGTTATGGCCATTATAATCATTCTTTTTTTTCAAATATCTTAAAATCATTTGAGTAATACAAAATTCTTAACACTTGGTTGTTTGGAAAAAAGAAATAAGACATTGTCAGATTTAGAACTCTTCTAACAAGTGACGAATTTTAGACTCATGATATATACATACGAGAAAAAAGAATGATTATAATGTCATATGACATAACCGTCAATGATGGGAACAGTGTTATGCTCTTTTACCAAAATATATCCTTGATTCATTTAATCGAACATTACTTATTAAGAGAAATGACAGACATTTCCGATTGGAACTTAAATAGTCAACAATAAAAAGGGAAAAGATAAATAAGCAATACCGGCCAACCAAACTGGAACTCAATTTTCGTCCCGTTACGTAAGCGTTCCGCATCAAGTGTCACTTCACCGAATGTGCATTCACCATTATAGCTAATTTGTTTCTCAAAATGTTTCAAGCATATCCTCAACTCAGGTCGAAACTCTTCTTGTGAACCAAATGTTAAGGAAACTAGTCTTATCTCGAATGAGCCTGCACAAGAACACTGCAAAAAAAAAAATTAAATTAGTTAGTGCAAGCATTTAAAAATTCTTTCAAATTATGAAATTTTTTTAATAATACAACGCAGATTTATTATAGATTTGTTACATTCTGCAGCAAGAAAATTACTAGAAGCAATTTCTTATTCCTTTAATCATGGAAAAAAAAAATTATACCTCATCAAGTACTAACTTTTCAAGGTACAATTATTCTGGCAGTAATTAAAACTAATAATTTTCTTTATACTTTTCCGTCTAGTCGATAACTTATCAGAATCTGTGCGGGAATGACCTGGTGCTACATTCCACATGTGCTAACAACTTCAGTCACTTAATTAATAAATCGTTTACCTCATCAACGACCGACCTACAGACAATAGGAAAGCAAACTACATGAGTAGATAATGAGTAGACAAACGTCATTATCTGATAATGGTTCATTTCTAAATGGAACTTTAGAAATATTTCACTATATGAAAGTTTCGTTTCGCAGAATTAAAATGGAACTAAAATAAGTTTAAATTTTCAAAATCAGAAATTTCTCACCAATCGAAGAATATTGTATCCCATGATCATAATATAGATTGGCGATACTTGATAATGGTGCATTCTGGTGCTGCGAACGAACTCGCAGTGCGTCTTTTCTTGCTACTATCTTTCAATCTTCAGATTCAAATCAGTCAAAAATAATGCAACAGTTACTCGGAGATGAATGGAATTTCAGGAAGGAAATATGTTGCAAACTCAATGGAGAATGTTTCAGTAAAATAAAACAACTTCGGTTGCTTATTTATATATTCTCATATAAGCAAGTATAATCTTAACTCTGAATGTCCAAAGCACAACAGTTAGTAATAGGCTCCTATTGCATTCCAGTGTGTAACCTCTGAAATTTAACCATAGGAAGCTATCTCAGGAAGAATGAAATTAGCGTACTCACAAATGAGTATATCAGAAAAAAAAACGTCACTTAGCATGAGAATTTTGAGAATCAAAAAAGAAAAAAAGGACCCTATTTTATAAAAAAAAGAAAAAAGGACCCTATTTTATATATATAAAAAAAAAAAGGACCCTATTTTATAAAAAAAAAGAAAAAAAAAAAGATAAAGAGCAATTAAAACTATCTAAACAGCGCGATAAATTATAAAGTTGATTTATCTCACCCCAGCTTTTCAAATTTATGATTTATTTTTCCTATGACTAACGTCAAAATGAATCCTTTTTCTTCCAGTAATTAAATCAGAACTGTAGAGTTAATTTAAAAAAAATTGTTATTTGTAAATATTTACAGTAATTAAAATTACTGATCGCAATTTGAACGTATCTCTCGAATGATTGTCCCAAACTAGTAGAACGATTGAAAGATTATGCCAATGGAACTAACCGATAATAGATCCCGCTCTTTCTTCGACCCCTGAAAACCCTCCATTCTGCCCTTCTCCCTCTACTCCTTTGGAAATCCGCAAAAATTTAGAAAAATATTTTTCAAATTTTAAACCGAGTAAAATGTAGTGAAAGATGAGCAATTTATGAACTCATTAAACAGGATAAAATAAATAAAAAGATCTGTTAAAAATTCTGGAACATTTCTACCGTGATGACATCAGAACTATGAAATTTTTGCTGAAGATTTTAATTTCACAAAAGTATTTAGAACTTCTTACATCCTTTTTATTAACTAAGTTTCTAGTTATTGTTATTTAATATTGATCTTTTCTTGATCACCAAAAACGTTGATAATCTCAAAGCACGTTGCAATCTTTGCTTAAAAAGCTTTGTTTTGAAAGTTTCATAAAACATTAAAACAAAAAAACAAAAAAAAAAAAAGAACCGCAAATCATATTACAAGGCAACAGTGAGAATCCTTAAACACATGATAACGTCATACGAGGATGTTTGATAAAAATTAAAAAAATGACTGAAATTAAAAGGACGTTCGTCCTATTAAATAAGAATAAAAGAAAGATCAGAAACCTTCTCCTCAATTGCTGACAGGGGAAAGGAGAGAAGAGAAAGGGAGAGAAAGAGAGAGAGAGAGAGAGAAAGGAGGAGGAAAGAGAGAGAGACGGAGGGAAGTATAAAAGAAAATTTTAAGAGTTTGAAGAGCTTTTATCTATTAAAGTTTGAATATAACTTGAAATAAAATGAAAAGAATGGCAAAGTTCAAAGTATATAGCTTTAATATCATTAAATTATTAATCAAAAAACAAACAAACAAATAAGTAAATAAATAAATGAAGGGGAAATGAAGTTGAATTCAGTGAATTCTGCTTTAAAATATTTAATTGAATTTCACATTAAGACTTTATAATAATTTTATTATTTCAAATATGGGTGAAAACTAAGTAGGACTAAATTTTAGAAACTATATGAAGCGATTCCATAAAAACCTTAAAAATTGTATAGCGTCATCTATACGTTAAGTATACGCAACTTTTCGACGTATTTTTTTCTTTTGAACTCAAAATGATATTCATATTCTTTAAAATTAAAACAGATTATAAATACTCAAGGGGATATTTAGTTACCTTACAGAAAAGCTAAAATTTCACAGAAAGCGATAAAGGCTTTTAGGAACAAATAATTTGCGTGAAAGGAAAAAAAAAAAATAATTAAGATATAACAGTTCAAGCATCATTTCATCATCACCAATGTCTAAATATAACTAAATTAAATAAATAATCCATCACATATTATTGGCACAACTGACAGAAAATGACTCATCGCTAACCCCGCTTTTCCCGCATCCCGGTAAATCGGGGAAATCTGTAAAAAAGGCGCAGCAACATTTCACGATGACAATTTTGTGATAATATTAAATTTCGTATGCATGGAAAACATTCGGTCAGTCTAACTTACTGGAAAAAATTCCATAGGCGCAATTGTGATGATTTGTATCATGAAGAATTTCAAAACTAAATGAGAATTAATGAATGAGGAAAGGTAGGACGAAGACTGGTAAACAAAATGAATAAATCTCCAACTTACACAGATTCTGATTCTGTCCCTCCTCGATGAGATGACAATGAATATCCGCTCAAATAACACTGATATGATAATGATAAAGTGTCAAGAGTGATTGTGGTGATAAGATGCCGAAGAAGACTGGCTGGATGACACGGACCGAGGACTCAATTACCAGGAACAGTGCCCGACCCGTACCTGGAATCCCTTCTCTTCACCAATGATGCATGTGCCACGCCCTCGAGACCGCCTCTCTACAACCGGGAGGGTGACAGACAGACTGATACTGTGTGTTGCATTTGGGGCAACCAAACGACAGATGGCCCACGAGGACTGTCCTCTCCCCCGCCCTCAACTAACTGAACCTGAGGTTCATCACTGATGTTACTTGAGTTAGATTAGACCCTAGGAGTGCCTAGCACAAAAGATAGACTGAAGCTCTCTCTCTCCCTCAGTTCGAGTACTGCGTGTAAAAATCACCTAGGAATAGCGACTCGTACCCTCTCTTCAACCGTATGCTAAGAAATTCGAATTTTATTGTATTAATTGGAAAGGGAACAAACTGCACATTTTTGTGCATAATTTAATGAATGAGTGGTCCATCTGTGAGAAAAAAGAGGCAATTAGACAAAAGAATGACAGCAAATGAGTGGCTTTCTGAACTGAACAGAGTGGAATACTGTACCTTTTGCTTGCTTACTCATGCAATCCAACCCTCCTCAAAAGTGTTTCCAGGCTGTGCTAGTAAATGGTCGGGTCTAGACCTTGGTATTCAGGTTATTTTACACTCCAAATGCTAGGGTCAGAAGTTCTGAACAAGGAGAAAGTTTGAGGGATGAATTGCAAGCTGTTCAGTTTGGTGTACCTCTGAAAAAGGTTTCGAAAGGAAGATTTCTATAAAGGGAAAAGAAAGCCTGGAATTTAGGTCTAACTCCTTGTGTCCGTTATTTCTTGGTCAAAGAAAACCTTAAAAGAGGAACTAACCATAGGTGAACAATAACAGAAATCGGAAAGATCAAAGACAAATCCACAATTTGATTAAGATGACTCGATCAATGATAAGAGCAATTCACTCATCATTCGTGTCAAATTAAGACAGATCAAGCGACTCATACTTCAATAGACTTCCATCTCATTTCCTCATCATTCAACTTTTCGACCAGATGCTTTGTCTTAACACGTTATCAAATATATCACTGATTGCGCTCGGTAACATCAGATGTTACGAAATGAGAATCATAAATTTGTTCACATTCACTCGTTCTTTCTTCACCTTCAATTATCGTATTCGATTCATTCTGATGTAATCTAACTTAATTATTGCCTAATCAAACTTTGAAATGAATTGTTTCACTCTAACTCATATCACAACTCTTATTGCCTTTTTTAAATCAAATGTTCGCTAACGGATCACAAGAATATTGATTAAGATCATAATCAGTTATTGATTGTTTCCTATCGAAGCTTTTACAGTTTAATGATCAGTTTAGAGCTTTTTCTTCGAATTTTGAAATATTAAAAATAAACTGAAAAAGTTATACCATTTTAAAAGAGAATATTCCAGCATTCATAGTTAAAAATTTCTACTTTTTTTATGCTACATTTTAGCGCAATTGCCGGATATTTAACTTCAAAAAGCATGCCGCATGGAATATCTGTTGACCAGATAAACTTTACCTGTTATTCTTCAGTTTACACTTTTCAACTGTGAAGTTTTGAGAGGCCAGGTAAAAGTAAAGTTGGCAGAAATATGTAAGGCAGTAAGGGGAAATCTGAAACCATTAACTCACTCAATCTTATACAATTTATTTTCAGTTCCCGTCGTTGTTTCAAAAGTTTTCTAAAAAAAAATCAAGATGATAAAAGCTTCCAGTGCTTTCAATCATTATTTCTGGCACAAATTATCCGAAAACAATAGTACAAAATGTAATTTTGGGGAATATTTTCAATTAATTACAATTTCCTCCGACTATAAATATCAGAAGGAAATGAACCAGTGATTTTTTTTCTTACAGATATGCGACAAGTGAATTGAATATCGGTTATTACAAATAAATTTAAAACAAAATCAGGTATCCAGAAGGTTGCCTAATCCAGCAGAAAAAAAAAAAGTTAAAAAAATAATCAGTTAGATGATAAAATTATTCGGCACCAATCTGGAGAATTCTCATTTATAGCCTGGAACAGACTGAAAACAAATCAACGATGCTGATATCTGAGCGAAATTCGACATCAGCGATACGGTATGTCACCACTAATCCTTAATTATCTCATCAGTAGCACTGTTCTCAGTCAGTATGGCTTTTAGCTAAATAATTCCTTTGGCTGGGGATTCACTCACTTCTGAGAATTACTGGAAAAGATCTCGAAAATCGCTGCAATTTTCGTTTCATCACAAAAATTGCCGGTAAATGTAAAGTTGACAAACAGAAATTCGTTACTTTATCAACGAATAAAACACTAAAAATTTTCAAAAATTTAAAGCATTCTTTTCTTTCTGTTAAGATCAAATCGTTACATTAAAAAAATTTTCCTATACATTTGAATGAATGAGATTGTGTTTTCCCATTTCTTTCTTTTTTTCTTTTACTGAAAATGACCCCATTTAAGCGAATATTATTTGATTTCCAAATTAGAAGCTACAATTCATATTCCGTTATTTTTTTTAGCAAGTATGAAGAGTTATTTCAGCACGAACTAAGAAAATTACAGCAAACAAATTACAATGAATAAAGTTTTGCCATCTCCAAGGGCAGATATGGACTGGAACTAAATTGAATTGGTTCAAGAAGAAAATTCAGTAATTTTAAAATATCACAAACTTTGAAAATGGCAGAATTTAATACAGAATGCTCAGAAACATTCCAATCAAAGGCAATTTTTAAAAATTTTTTCAAATAGAAGTTAAAAATGTTATCATAAGAAATCGCTTAGCGTATTTCTCAGGCACTGATACAGCACCATGAACTGCAATGTTCTCAAGTAATCAGAGTTATCTTATTAGATTAAATATGAAGAAATTTGTCTACAGCATATGAAATATTTCAGTTGCAGCGAGAAAGCAATCAGTGCTACAAGGACGAATAATTTATGACTATCAATCCCGACAAAGCCGAGATTCAGATATCATTTCTATGCAAACAGACAGGTAGCAAATGTGATGAAATTTATTAAAAATCAATAGTTAATGAGAAAGTAAGTAGATTTTAATGCTGGTACAAATATGTTACTGAATAAATAATAGAAGAGTGGAGTAGTGGGGTGAAAAAGTCTGCTATTCTTTTGTGGTTGATATTTCAGAATTTTCAATTGGCATACCACAACCTGTTACTGATAGTAATCTTTACAGTCTATTACATCTGTGATAATTTACTTTTCTTTTTCTTTAATTTGTCGGGAAACATGAAGTAAGGAGAAGATAACTACGTAAGAAGTTTAAAACCAAAAGTTACAATTGGTAGTAAAGTCAAATCAAAACTAACGATAAAAAGTGAATGAGAAAAGAGAAATTCGAAGCATTTGAGTTGTTGAATGGAAGGAAATAGGTGGCAGCAATGACACTTTGATAAGGAAATAAAGTGATATCGGTAATATTATCAGAAAGAGTTAATTTCAGATATTTCAACAAGTTACATACATTCCTGTTCTTTTTCATTTCAGCTTTTTTTTTCTCTTAATGAATTAATCACCAAAAGAAATTTTATGGAAATTAGAAAAATGAACAATGCTAAAAATTACCACTCTCCAATGTAGTAACGGTATAAGACTTGGCTAAGCAGTTAAGACAAATATTAGCAGGCATGTTTTAAATTAAAATAAAAGGATCTAAATAGTTAGTTTTGAGAAATAACAGGCTCTGATAAGGAATTAGCTGTCTACTGAGAAAAAGCAAGGAAAAAGTCGAAATAGATGAGCTTTTGGGTAATAAAATGGCCCATGAAAACGATGTGAGCAGACACGATACTAAAACTTCAAAAAACTCTTTCCATTTTCACTATTCAATATAAAGCTCATCTCATTTTCTCCATTTTTTCTCATAAATTTTAATTACTGGAACTAAGATATAATTGTGGAAGCGCTACTGTTTTCCAAAATGATACATATTATTATAAAAGGTAGTTTTGACACATAACTGAATTTTTTTTTTGTAAATTTTTTTTTTTGTAAATTTTTTGAGAAAAAAAAAACACACTGCATGGTACATAAAGTTTTTCAATTTATTTAGCGACTAAATTTCAGTTGAAATTGAAAATAAAATAGAAATTTACGAAAGTTTTGTAAATACTCATTTGTATTCTTTGCGATGAAAATTATAAGAACAGTAGCAAGTGGGATCATTTAAATGTCAGAATGCAATGACGGAATGGTACCCTCAAGTTATCAGAGCAATTAATTTCGGATGAAAAAACAATAAGACAAATGTAGGACAAATATTATGGGATTTTTGAAAAAGTGAATAAATACGTAAATTGAACTAAATGATGGCAACATGGGCTAGGGCTAAGGTGGAATGGGATAGACTGAGCAGAGCTCTGTGGGAGGTAGACACGTTCTTTGAAGTGCTAGATTTATGGGATGTAATTGGAGAACTCAATTCCAGTTAGCTACTTAAAAGCTACTTTCAGCAACCTAAAACAATGCAATCTTCTTTGCCTACCTACCCAAAGCAACAACGACTGGCTGGCTTCCGGAAAAGATCCATTAGAAGCTAAATATCCTCGGTGAGCTTGAAATCACAATCACATAATCATTCCCTCTACTGCATTTACAACACATCTGCCAATTATCTTCTGTTGATAAACTAAATTGCAAATTTGCTGTTGACACTCTAAGCCATGATGACATCAAATTACTAACAAACAATAACTGCACACGATGAAAATTCATAGTGAAGAATTTAGAACACAGTAAACTATTAATACATTAGACTTATTACACCTGGATACTGCTCTACCTGAGCGGAATAAAGTTAATCCAGAAAGTGGTTCCAGGAAGCTGACTGTGATCATTGGATGCTTTATTTTTTTTCTTCAGGTTCCAAAAATCATATGGAAATAAATATGTCTAAAAATCAAATTTAATCTTGGACTAAATTAGAGAATTTAAGTGTTTCTGCTAAATAACCTTAAAGAGCATAAAATTATTGGTTTAAAATTATAGAGGGATAGTCTAAAAAGAAGACAAATGTTTTTAGGAAATCTGATTAGTAGTATTTTTATGTAAGAAAAAAAAAAGATTTAATAATTTTTAGAAAAAGAATAAATTTTCCATCAAGACTGTTTAGCATAGGTAAACATAAATATGTCACACACAAGCAGAAACTTATAAATTGGAAATTTTTTAATTCGAAATTTTCCTTAGTGATTACAAGCTGCCTTATCTGTAATGATTTCAGTAGGTTCAGTCTAAAATGAACTGTTTAGCATTTCGAGCCAAGCAGTTTTTTAATGAGATCTAAGCAACATCTGCTTGGATACTGTAAAAGAAAAACTAATTTGGCTTTTACTTAAATTAACAATAATCACAAATAAAGAGGTCTAGATCAGAATGACCGATCCAGATAAGTATACTAATAATAAATGTTAACACATTTGTAAGTTTATTTATCTGAAAAAGGTCAAAACACAACATTTATTTTCTATAAAACAATACCAGCTACCAATTAAAAAATATGTTATTCCGTATGCATACAGTAGCATCAAAAGAGTTCCAAATTGTAAAAAATTAAAAAGTTTTTGTGCAAGACATAAAAACAAACTATAAAATTAGATTTGATAACATTTCAAATAGTGACAAATGGACCTTAAAGGTATGAAATTGAAAATCTTTGAAATGTAAAGAATAATGATATATGGTAATAAGAAGGGACAGCATAATGAGAGATCAGCTCTGAAAGGCAATCAAAGTTGGGAAAAAATGAAAAGAAGTAATTATGACTGAAATGAGGTTGGATGAAGTGAAGAAGAACGGAAGACACATGTCACTTGGAATTGCGCTAATTTATCATATTTCCATCAATAGGCATTTCCAATTACTTTTTTTGAGACTGCGAAATTTAAATGATTTAAGGTGATGAATCATTGCAATGGTTATAACTGTGATGATGAAAGTAATCAATCTAATTAGCAGGATCAGGATAATGAAACTGGAGTGAAAGTGATGAGTGATTATGCTGATCCTTTCAGCGATTATTTTCATCATTAATAATTAGCATTGTAATGATTGGAATATGAGTACAATAATGATAATAATTATATTTGTTCTGAAATAAACAAGAAGACTGTTAAATAGTAGCCACTGTTATTTAGTTTTTAACCAAATAAATGAGCAACTAAATTTAGCTGAAATAATTGGTAATAAATAACAGAAAGAGTGACAATTTTAAAACAAAGTAACAGAAAATTTAAATTAAAATGAAGTTTTCTTTTGGCCTTTTGAAATGAATAAATGAGATGGGAAATTGGAAAAGTAAAGTGGTAGCTGATTACATTGTCCTTCGATACTTGATAACAACCTTTCTTTTCCTTCTTTCTGTAATCAAAAAAAAGGTAGTCCGATTCCATCGTCCTCCATAAAAAAATAAATCTCTTTTTTTTTTTACTCTTATTTTTTATTATTATTTTTTTAAAGAGAACTCCAGGAAGAAGTGTGTGCTCCCTGTACCATTCAATATTATAACTTTCATAATTCGTTTTGAATTGATAATAAATACAGCTATTTATTTTATGAGAGTCGCCACGCGCCCTCTCTCACCTTTATCTTCTCTTAAATTCAACTTCAAAAATAAATTTTTCATCCTGCAAAGTATTTTTTCTTTTCTTTTTCCTTTTTTTTTTTTAAAATACATTCTAACTTATTAGTATTTCATTTTAGAAATTTCAGTTCCAAAAAAGAAGGAAAGAAAGAAGAACTCTTGGCTCTTAATCATTTCAATTTGAAAATATATTCTTTCTGATAGTACTCGATTTTATCAATCTTTCCTACTAAAACTCTAACAAACTGGAAGAATTTTGGATTAATGAAATCTAAATGAAGTCAAATTTTATCGAAACATTTAAGGGACACAAACGATGACACAACTTAATGAGATAGCAAGGTATAAATTATCATTAACATTACAGATAAAAGCATACACATTTGTAAACAGAAGTATAAATCAAAATTCCCTGAAATATTTACAGTAAAATTTTAATATCTGATTGCGCACTGATAATTCTATTGCAAATCTTGTCTGAATGAAGCGGAAACAGCTCCGGTTTCAATGCAATCTGCATTCATTAATTAATTTTGAGAAAGAGAGAAGGAAGCAAATTCCCAGGAAGGACTCATTATCATTTTACCTAGTCTTAAGGATAAACCGAACTCTCTTGCAACAAATTTGTTAGCAGAATAAAAAGGAACAGAGTTGGAATGGTTTGCTAAGAGAAGAGTTATATGATCGAATGAGACAAAAAATAACGGTGTTTTTTGGACGGCGGCTTGGGAAAACGATCATTTTTACGTCAGTACATAAATCGAACCGAACCGATCCGAACTATCCGTCATGTTTTCAGAATTCGATTTATACTAACTGGCAGGCAAAAATATCCCTGATCATTCATTCATTTCTTGTCTTATTTTCCGGAACATCAGTGAAAATAATTTGAATTTTAATGAGAAGCACTAATTAGCACATTCTATTCAAATATTTACGTAAAAAAGAAAAGTTTGAAATTTTAACAATTAATTGTACACTTCTCATCAATTCATGAAAAGAAAGCGTTCGTTGGAATTTTTTAATTTTTATTTTTAAAAAGGATTCTATTCGCATTGGCAGCGCTGAATTGATTAGAGAAATTGAAAGTTACTTAAATTACTTGCAGAAATCAGAAAGTAACTGTAAAACAGTTACTTTCTGATTTCTGTAAAACAGGCACAAGTAATCGTTTCTATCTCACAACTTCATACACTTCCAGTTTTTCTGTTACTGAAAATGCTCAAAATTCAATAAATTTCTACCCTAGTTTTAAGTTTAATAAATTAAAAGTCAAAAAATTCACTTGAAAATGAATTTGCAACATTTGAATAATAAGGACCAATAACACATATCAATCATCCGTTTGAGAAAGTAATACCAACCGAATGCTCTGTGGATGTTGAACTTTTCTGAAACTGAACAAGCCTTGATTTAATCAATTTTACTAATTTCATCATTGCAACGAAGCATTTCCATTGCTCGATCATTAATTTTGATCTGTTTTCATTTTGTGAAGGCCAATTTCGAAATATTGAAAAATCGGGAAGAAATGGCAGGAGGAGAGTGAAAAGGTTGCAAAAGAATTTGCCTAATCGACCAAATCCTAACACTTTTCAAATTTTAGCTAATAAATTTTGTCTGTTAAAATGACAACATTAAATCAGTACATTCTGTTTTGTAGTAAGCCGCCTGAGGTGAGTGCAGATTTGATTCACTGATGAATTTGTGAAATTTTAATGAAAAGATTTCAATGCTTCGAGAGTATCTAATCCAAAAGGAGTGGAGGAGAAGATAAAGGGGCTACAGGTGAAATTAAGTGAGCTCACTGATGGCTCATTTTGTCGGTGGAATAAAAATTCAAATTTTTCAAATATTTCAATCTTTATAAATTGGAATTTCAAAAAAAAAAAAATGTTTGTGGAAAAAAGTCATTTATGAAAGAAGGAAGCACTGAATAGCTGGCCTGTTGTGCAACAAATATTTCACAAATTCAAATTATCCCTCAGATATTTCATTTCTAATTTTATATCAAGTATGAACGGAAGCAAATTTTGAGGCTAAAATACAAGAATTTCATTGAAGGTTTTTTTCATTATAATTTTCATCTTTTAGTTTTAAAAAATACAAAAAATGATTATAAATGCGAAAGGACCTTAATTAATAATTAAAAAAAAGAAAGTGATTTTCATCTGGTTTTTCCTCCTTTTTTGAATTTCACTTATCTTTCGTTGATTTTTTCTTTTTTTTTTTTTTAGAGAACTTTTCCTCATTTTTATTCTCTGCTTTCTTATTTATTTCTTCTTACTATTGTTTACCATTAATAAATTAGAATTTTCTGTAAAAAAATTATATAAAATTTGTTAAAATTGGCTTTTTTTTTATTTATTGAATATTAATAAACATTCTAATAAAGCACAGCTGCATGTTTCAGATATTAATTTTTATTCTTACAAAAATTTACATAATAATGCAAATTTTGCAGTGAACTAGCTGTAAGAATATGATGGAATGAAGGCTTTGCTATTTTTGGAAAAAGTGTTTAAAAAAAAAGGGAACCATTTTGTTTTCCATGGAAAATGCTGAAAATATACCACACATTTGCATATATAACCATTTTTGAATAGAAATCTTTGCTTTATTGTGTATGTGTTTTTTTTTTCCTCTTTATGACAGTTTTTCTTCTGTATAAAATAAAACAAAAAAATTCGAATTTACTTCAATAATTTTAATTCACTTCCATTTGCAGATAGGGTTTGGACGTATTTGTAATGCAGGAAAGATTGAATTGGCTGTTCATTAGTTTTATGGACTTCAAAGTTCTCCTGTTTTTGAAGGAAATAGGGAAATTTTCGTGTTTTAATTGACAGTATACAGCATAGTGAAATTCTTGCAAGGTTCCAAATAATTAAATGGCAAAAAATGGCAATAATAATTAGAAATTGATCAAATAAATGAAGAAGAGAAAGAGGAACTATTTAGGTAAACAGATTAATGGGTAAACAGAAATAAACTTCGCAAAAATGCCATTTACTTATTCATTTATATAAATAAAATTTTGAAATATAAATTTGCCACTGAGATAACGTACATCCTATCAGTCATTATGAATACTAGAAAACTTTCCTAATTCAAACTATCGGCAATGCAAAAAGAGAAATAACTGACTGAGAGGATTGGATGTTCGAAACATAAAAAAATAATTTAAAGTATTTGAATTATCTTGCTGAAAGCAGAAATGGTTATCACAGCGTAAATATTTCAGTTCATTTTTGTTGAAATATGTTTTCGCGCATAAACTTTTATAGCATATTTGCTTTCAGAATAATGGATTTTAAGGGATTGCTTCCGGTATAGGTGATCCATCAAAATTTAATTGTTATTCTTGAACATACTTTTGATTTTTTTTTTTATTGATAGCAATCAATTAAGATGGATAGCGTGGGTGAATGATAGAGGGAAAAAAAAAATTGTTAGGATAATGATAACTTCATCAATATGCCATATAGTCAGTCAGTCCATCTGGCATGTGGAATCAGAATGTGGAACCGTTCCATCTAACATATAATATGTACATTTGGCATTCGGAAGCATTCAGAAAACAACGATATTGCTATATGAATGATTTTTTAGGGTCTAGCAATGTATGATGATGATTATGTTACCTTACATTCTTGGAATGTGCTTCTGAAATGCACTGTATCCGTCTGTTATGCCGTATTTAATTAATCATGCATAAGGTACTTACTTCTTTTGTGCAAAATTGGCCGATGATGACAGGTGAGAAAGGTGAACTTGATGAAAAATGGAAATGGAAGAAGGAAATGTACTAGAAAGCAACAACTTTCTAGAATGTTAGTTTAAGATTGGAAACTGTAATCATAAGAAATTTATTGGTTAAGCGGTTTTTTTTTTTTTTTAAGTTTAACTTCCCAAAAATATTTGAAATACAAACTTGAAAAAAGTCTTAATTTTAAAACTGCAAATTGGTTAACTTCTTAAATCTCAAAAATTTACTATTTTTTTTTTTTGCTTGCTTTTTCATTCTCAGGAAATGTCAAAATGAATTTTGCATAAATTTATTGTGGCATTTTTTTGTGAATGATTTTTCATGGAANAGTTAACTTCTTAAATCTCAAAAACTTACTATTTTTTTTTTTTTTTTGCTTGCTTTTTGGTTCTCAGGAAATGTCAAAATGAATTTTGCATAAATTTATTGTGGCATTTTTTTGTGAATGATTTTTCATGGAAAGGCGTCTAAGTATATTTATGTTATTCTTTGAAACTTTCTGACAAACAATTTTTTGTGTCTTTACTTAGCCAGAAAAGCAGTCTACCAAGATACTATTTCCAAGAAAATATTTCACGCCAGAAAACTTCCCATGCTTTTTTTTATATTCTAAAAAAAAGCAAGCGTAAAAAATGCGAGCTAATAAGGTATGCTGCAATGAATCAGGCAACAATCTGTAACTTTTTTTAGCACGAAAAAAGGACCAAGATTTTTCTTATAGTCTAAAAATTCTCCTGGAAGTTTCCTTCATAAGAAAACAAGAAAAAAAAAAGAGAAGGAAAAAAAGGAAGAAAAATAAGAAAGGAAACAGGAAGAAATGATTACAGACATCAGTAAAAAAGAATGAGACACGTTTAGAATTTATGCTTGAAATTTAAATTTTCTAAACAGTACAGAATGATATGATAAATTTCTCATTAGCGAATTCTGAGAAATGAGTTAAGTGAATGCTCTGAACATGAATAATTGATTATAAAAACTTTAAATTCAAACTGCATGCTGTATAATGAGCAAGCGATGAACTTTGAAATGCTCATTCTTAATTAATCTAAAATGCTAATGATTAATTAACAGGCTCCTATTAAATCTAATGTGGATGTTCCTTCAATGAAAAGATAAAATCATATACATTTTCCGGCTCTTTTTTTAGCTAACTATTCAGGATTCTCTTTAACTGATCGTTCTCATAACTTCTTCTCTTCATCTAAATTTTATGACAGCTCTCAATACATCTGTTTGCTTATTTCTCTCCATTTTATCGACATTTCTCACTTCCTTCTTTTTAAATTTAAATTTCACGTATTAAAAGTGTTTAAAAGTGGCCAGAAGAATAAACGAAATCATTTATAATTCCTCTGCTGATCAAAGTATCACATCTGAAGATACTTCAAAGTTTAAGTTTTTTTTTCTTTTTTTGAATGAGCAAATAAAGCGTGATTATTCAATAAGTTGTTTTAACTTGAAGAGAAGGATACTGAACTTGTTAGAGTGTCAAGAAAAATCAACACTAACTGGATAGTGCAAAGGTACGTGTGTCACGCAGGAAAAATCATTGGTTGTAGAGTAACGCATAGGTACGTGTAATACGCAGGAAAAATCAATGATTGCCGTGCTGAATCACGTAAGAGGAAGAGATTAATTAGGGAAGGAATTTGAAATGTTCGGTACAGCAAGTAAGGGAAGGAAATTAATAAAGATGTGAATCTGTCAGAGGCAGTGAAGTCGGCAAAGATAAAGGGAAGGCGACTGGCCAAGTTGCTTGCTTTTACGGTACCTTTTCCTTCAGATACATTCCTCACCGATAATGGTATGACCGAATTTCTCTTCTTTTTTTTCCGATGTATTTTTCCAGTTTTAAGAAATGACTTCGAGCAACTGATCTCTTCTGTTTCACTCAGACAAGATAAGATTCTTTTGAATCCGGCATCTCATTGCCTTCTTGTGTTAAAAAATCACCCGAATCCGGCATCTCATTACCTTCTTGTGTTAAAAAATCACCCGAATCCGGCATCTCATTACCTTCTTGTAATAAAAATCATCCGAATCCGGCATTTTCTTGTCATAAAATGGATCCAGTATTCCATTAATTTCGATAATCAATGAATTTTCGATCGAATTTTGTTTGTGCATGATAGCCATGTCAATATACTTAGAACTTGATAATAAATGATATTAAAAAATATTGGGATATTAATTTACATTGGAATGAAGGATTGGAAAAAGCTAAAAGAGGAATAAGTATTCTTGTCTCTAAATTCATCTTCAAGTATTGAGAAATTCAAGAGCTATCTCGAATCAGCGGCAAGACTCTTCGTGAAAGTATTTGATAAGGGAAAAAATTATTTTGGAAAGTAACAATTTAAGCCGGAAATTATTATTTTTTTCTTTAGAAAATAACACTACGATGAAACTCTCAAAAATGAAAGAAAAATCACATTAAAATAAAATTGCTCGCAATACAAATTTCAATATGAAATGAACGTTTCTTTTACACAAAATCTGTTCAATGTGATAATTATTGACTGCTATAATTAGTTTTAATGTAAAAATTATGACTTGTCGGGAAAAAAAAATGTTTGAACAAAAAGATAATTTTGCATTTTATGTTATTTAAATAAAATTTTCATAAAACAGTTCATGCCACTGTATTCATTAGGACGCTGCTCGTTAACCTAGAAGTTGAATTATTGAATTCATGTGAATTTAACAATAACATCTCGAAAATTATTATGAAAAATCTTATTACAAACATAAACGAACATGACGAACCATTCAAAACATCCACAATAAAAAAATGGCAGTTAAATTCAAAGTAAAATTTTACGAAATTATGAAAAGAGGATAGCATTTCACAAAATCAAAACGAGTCATTAGTTATTGAAAAGCTATGATGGCGAAATAATTGGAAATTTGTTGAAATTCAGTTCAAAATTAATTGTACAAGGGATTTTCCGTCAGTTATTGATGTTCTTCAATGAACGGTATTGAATCAATTCAAATTTAATATATTCATTCTTCTACTTGAATATTAATTTCAAAAATTTCAAATTTTCACTCTAATCGCTTCTGGGATGAGTTTAACTATCATAAATTACACGATTTCATAGAAAAAAGAAAGGAGTTGCATAAAAATATGCGCGAAGACAAAGATCACATCGCTTCACAAATCTAAAACAAATATCATAGAATTCCTAGGACTTTTCGCTAGAAGAGGGTAAGTTCTGCGGCACTGATTCTTGAGCGGTTGTCGCTTGTCGTAATGTCGGTGCGGCGCAATGCGTCGCTATATTGGGCGATACTGGAATTTCATCGAAATATACTTTTGGCGGTATATTTACTTGAAATTCGCCTGCAATTGTAGAACTTTTACTGAAAAGAAGCAAAATATACCAACCTGCTTGGAAGAATTATTAGTTGGCCCTTTTATTGTAATGTGCTTGGACATAATCATGATTATATATATATGATTATGATTGTGATATTTATCCACAATTAGCTTTTCATTAATGATGTACTCATTCTATTATTCGTTTACTGGTCAATGTCATTTTCTTCTGCCATATATCAGAGGAGTCATGACTTTCCACTGCTAACTTCTTAACTAGAAATTTACTCGAAAAGTCTGCTCTGGAATTTGCCCTTTTATTGCGTCTTAGACATAATCATAAATTGTCTCCTTTCTGTCCTAGACTCATAAATGGTAGTAGAAACTTGCCTGGAGCATTAGAATTACCGGAAGGACGGTACATTGCAACCGTAGCGACACAATTTGTGGTTGTATTCCACTGTCGAGCAATACCCATCTCAGAGGTTTCTTTCCAGACAATTTGCGTGAAGTGTTGTGTCTCTGAAATGGACTTGAAAGAACCGAACTAATTAGCTTTGTTTAGAGAACTACAGACTTGATGGAAATGAAATTGCTGGAAGCTCAGTAATTGCCTTAGTGCCATAATTCTCTCAGTCAGGACAATTCCTAGAAAAGCCTAAGAAATGGGCCACTACAAGTGTCAGCCCTAAACTGCCACTCTCTGGCCATGAAACATGCAAACATCAATCAGTCTATTTTCTTTATCGAAAAACTTAAAGTCTTATCTTTCAATGGTAAATATCCCTACTTTGGAAGCATTTCGGGAAGTGGCAACTCCACGATAAATCGTTTTCCAGTTAATTTGCGCAAATTTTTTACGTCCATTTGCTAATTTTCAGAATATGGTAGCATTTGGCTCTTCCAGTATTTCGGTAACCTACAAATCCGAAACAGCGCTGGCTGGTGATTTCACCAAAAAGACTATGCCCACGACAACGACTTGGTTTCTTTCCCCCAAAAAAAATAATGGAAAAAAATTAATTGAAAAAATTTGGGAAGATAAAGGATTGAATGTGTTGCTGTCAAATTTTTGGTCATCATTAGAGAGGATTTGTACTTCGCATAATAGTAAGTGCATAATTTTCTTGGTAAATAATTATCACATTTAGCAAGTTGATTATTAACTGTAATAGGGACAGTCAGTATCGATCTCATAACTTACTAATCAAAAATGATCATTCTTAACTAGCATTTCTCTTTGAAAGAATTTCAAAAGGTAACGAACTCACTAGGATTCCAACGAGGTTTCTCGAAATCGAAATGTTCCGCTTCACTGGCCCAAATTTCGGTGATTTCGGTACCAGAAGGTAAATGAGTTTGTTCGTCTACTATCGTCAGTCGTATATTTTCGCCTATCCCTAATCATTATTGATTTAATATTCATTTCAGGATTATAAAATCCCATAGCATTGGTATCAGTACTTTTCAAAGAGTTGCATTTAATTTCAACTAGTGTCATAGAACATTCATTTATTTACTTAGCAAGGTAAAAACCACCTTGCAATATGACTTATTGTTTCTATAGGTGCTTAATGAGTAATTATTACCTTGCAGTTCCGGAAACAGTATTCGTCCTCGTTCAGCTAGTTTAACTGCCCAAGAATGAGCAAGATCACATAACTCTTGAGACCATATCAACGGTTGACAACCGTACCGTGCCCTTACAACATTATGAGCATCCAAGCATTCACGTTGGAAGTTTACTTCACCTGTATAAAAATTTTCCAATTAAAACGTTGTCTTTTAATTATCAGTTAGTTTAATTATTTGCTTATCTTGACATATTAACCTTTTCATGATGTGCAACATTTAGGTTTTAAAGAATTGAATGAGCAATAAGATTTTTCCTCTCTTTCTAGCTCAAAATTTTGCAAAACATTTCTGAATATAAATTAAAATATTAGGTCATTTTTAGATCTCCATATCATCCACCATAATAATAATAATAAATTCTAAACCTTTGGTAAAATATCAAATCAACTTTCATATAAACAACATTCGAAGTGATTTTATTTCCCATTGCTAATTAAGCAAAATTACATCTTTAACTTTTAAATTCTTTAAATTTCAACTTTCTTTTTATCATTTTACACTGAGTAACAAAAACAATCCAGTGCAAAAAAAGTTTCGCTTAGTTTATTTTACCATAAAACTTTTAATGAATACTTACCAACGGCAACAAACTTTGGCCTCTTTTTAACGTATTTAACATCGGCAATAGTTTGCATCATATGTTTATCCAATTCTTCATCAAAATGACGCTCTTCTCCAACTGATGACGATGTAGCATCGTAGCAACTGTGACATTCATCCAAAGTTGTCGATTCCCTGGATTTTGAATTTTTCTTTTTTTTTAAAAAATTTTCGAAATTCAATAATGTTCTTTTGTGATTGTGAAGGAGGAAGAAAATTGATATTCAAAATTCGTGAAAAAAAAAAGAAATCTTGAAATTTTTACTTGAAGTCATTAGTTGTGCGACAGAAAGTACCACTTGTTGCAAGATTTGTTCCATTAACAACGCAGTTCTCATTTGGCTTTTCTTGCTGATCTGATTTCGATTTTTTCAATTTTTTTCTGCCAAAAATCTTTTTCATGCTCACTGGAATAGATAATAATATTTCAGTACATTTGTTCAAATATCACGCAATAACGCAGATTTCAGCTTTTGAAATTAAAGAAAAACCAGAATAAAAATGTATATACTTTAATAGGAAATATAGATATACAGCGAATTAAAGTTATATTTATCATTGTTGATTCACTAACTAAAAAAACTATTCAGCAGTCAATAATTTCTTAATTTCAATTAATTAAAACAATTGGATNGAAATATGGATATACAGCGAATTAAAGTTATATTTATCATTGTTGATTCACTAACTAAACAAACTATTCAGCAGTCAATAATTTCTTAATTTCAATTAATTAAAACAATTGGATAATGCATTAAGTTGAGGATATTTGTAAAAGTATATTTTAGTTCATTTATTTATTCATTTGTAAAAATGAAATTCTCAATGTTATTACATGTAAAAATTAGCTGCAAAATTTTAAAATAACAAAGAATACAGTGAAGAATAATTTGCTAAAACAATGGAGAGACGGAGAGAAAGCTGAAAAAGCAGTAAAATTTAGAAAATTTCAACAGTAAAAATTAGAATCATTTTTTTCATGGGAAGCTTAACACGTGCTTAAGATACGTATTTCGGAAGCAGAAACAAATACACTGACAAAACAAAAACGAATTTTAAATTATTTCGATAAACTTTTAGAAGACAAAAAAAAATTCCAGAAATTGTTGAATAAAGCTAGATTAAACATAATTAAATTGCAACTAATATCTCCTAAAAAAGAAGGTAACCCTAGTTTTTTTTTAAAACACTCTAACAGATTGAATGCATTTATGCTAATTTCTAAATTAATATTGGCAACAAAAGATTTAACGAGATTTTGTTTTTAACAGGTCGGAAAGACATTTTAGAAAAATTATTTAGGATATTTAAAATAATTTAAAACAATTTCGCAATATCCTCAATTCAGCATAATTTTGTTGCGATATCCTAACAACTTTTTACTTTTTATAATTTCACCTAGAAATGAAACATTTAGCATTTCCTGCTTGCTAAATTGCCGCTAATCGTTCTTCGTGAAAAATGAATTCTAAATTAATTATCTTAACTTTGATGGTACTGTATCTAATTAACCAATTAGCATTTGCTCCCACTATCAGTAGAGCATGAAGGAAGCATTTTCACAATGCCTAGCAGCTCTTAAACAACATTTCAGCCAAAAAAAAAAAAGAAAAAAAAAGAGAATGAATGTCGAAGCATTATCAGAATTAAAAGCTCAGAGAGAGGCTGAAATTTGCAAAAGACTTTCTTTTTATTAACTTCATTACATTTGCTACTATTTATGTAAATTAAATTTCGGAATAAAATTGGATGACATGAAATTGACGGAATGAATGACAAGTGGACGGACGAAACAGAGGCAAAATGAAGCAATTTGTTTTTCTTATCAGCTGAATAAATATTTGATAATTTAAATATTTTAAATATTTGGTTATTTTCGAATGGGATCGAATCACCATTATTTGCATTCTGAAGCTCAATTGGCACATAGAAGAATTTCAGCTATGATATTTAAATGACTCTCGACCTATCTCGAATGTAACTTAGAATTGCTATTGGACTACACTTCAACATCACTTGAAGGATGATCCAATGCGGTGCCATGATGAAATGAAAAAATTTAATTTAGCAAGAAAAATTAGCTCGAAATTTTACTCTGCCAAAATGCACCAGCAAGTATGAAATTAAGAAGCACAAGGCTTAGTTCGGAATGTATCTTTAAACTTCAGTTGTATGTGAGCAAAATTTGGAAATGAGAAATAAAGGAAGTCGAGCAAGCTAGACGAAATTTTAGCGGCTGTTTTTCGGAATGATTTCTTCAAGAATCTCGAAATGATCAGTGCTATTCAATCTTATTCTCTTATCCATTCATCTCCTCTGAACTGGTGATTGAAAAAATAAAAAATAAAAAAGTTTTCTTCAGGCACCAGCACAATGATAAGTTCTGTTTCGATTAACATTTTGAAAAGAGCCTAATGCATTCTCATCATCTTTAGTAATGCAAAAAACTAAACAAACTGCCAAATTTTTCTTGGCATATATAAATTATGCATCCATAATTATGTTTAGTGAAAATTTTCATTATAAATTTAAGCCTATAAATATTTGAAAAAAAAATCCTTGAAAAAAAAATTGAAAATTATCCTTTAAAAAAAAAACATTATTTCATTTTAAAAATTCAGAAATGCTAGCTAGCCCATATGTTATATGCAATTTCAATGCTGCATTTTTGATGTGATATAATGTAGAAAGAAGCAAAAAAAAAAATCATTTATATAAAAAAAAAAAAGAATTAAATGAATTATTCAAAAAAAAAAAGGTAATTTTATGATAAAATAAGTTGAAAATTATTGGTGCATTTGATGCATCACAACGAATAGTTTAAGAAATTAGACAATAGAAGTGAAATTTATGGGACTTCTTGGATAACAGCTGGGCCAGAAAGTGTAAAGTTAGGAAGAGAGCGGTTAAATGGAGTGAAGAGAAAATGGATGTGGACGTTGCTTTAATCTGCCAGCAATTTTTCATCATTCATTTTTTTTCTCCTTCTTTAAAAAAAAAAAAAAAAAAAAAAAAAGAAAAAAAAGTAAAAAAGGAAAAAAAAAAAAACAATAAAGATGAAAGGGTTAGATAAAGTTGCTAAGTACGTTGCTACTTTTCAAAAAATATTTTGTTGTTTTTCCTTTTTTTTAAATGCTCGATTAAAATTTCCAAAAAATTTTAGAGAAATATCAAAAAAGAATTGAGTTTAATTTTTCGAGAAGTGAATTTGTATTTTAATAGATTTATTGTTCATTTTTTACAATTAATTGTCAAAATATCTAAATTAATAAAGGCTAAACTCGAGATTTCATTCGATCTAGCAGCTATACCAACGTACCAATTCTTTCATTGATTTGTATGTAAAATATCAAAGTGCAACAAATTCTTTTTCTTTTTTGTCAATGATTTAGAATAAATTTCTAATGCTTGAATTTATTCGACACAATTTCACTCATGGTGTGGGTCAATTGCGGGTCCTCAAATTTGAAGTAAGGCATTTCCTAGTGAATAAATTAATTCATATGTAATCAAATGACTTATTACAACATAATTACACTTACAATTAGCTTTAAAAAAAGCTAATTAAGAGCTGAGAGAAGAAAAGAGGAAAAGTTAGTAAAGTTAATTTAACGAAACTAAAAAGAAAAATTTCTAGCTATAATAAATAAACAATGTCACAATATTGCATTTATTTTTAAAAGCAAATCCAAAGTTGTGCCGCTACTGCTGCTGTAGACGGAAAAGGAAGTAAGATAGACTTGGGTTGTATTGGCTATAGGCTCCCATGTGCACCACTATGCCAAAAATTATTGGTCCTTTAAGTAGCGCCTGGCCATATAGATGAAGGTCCTATATCCAGCTTTAAAGAAAACTTCTAATCCCTTTTCCACATCAGTTAGATTCCCTGAAGGAAGCGGAATTTAACTAGTTAGTTGGTCTCGATATCCTCAACACAAAGATTTGGATGTAAGAATGCGAATAATAATAACATTTGGAAGGGACCGTCATTTAGGCACACAAATACACAGCCATAACTATTATTGCACATGGCCAAGTCAAATATCATAAAATAGCAGTGTAGCAAACTGTAATGAAAGCAAAGTTATTGGAACTGGGCTCCCCCCTTGCTGAATTTTAATACTTATTTGAAATATAGCCTGGCTATTTAAATACTAAAAATAGTTCAAAAATTCAGACTTTGTTACTCGTTGGTATACGGTAGTTAGTAAAAGTTATACTAAAAACGAAAGGAATATTGGATGTTGTAATTGTGAATAATGCAACACTTAGTAGTGGCAAAGAATTGCTAATTACTGAATAAATCATTTATGAATTACCACTAAGCTTGCATATTTCTCATCTGATGTCTTAAATTACAACAGCTGGTTTGTGCAGAAGGAATAAGTGAAAAAGTAACATTCAGCCATAAATAATCCTTCGAATGCCGAAAGATCTGAAGGAAGAGTTGGCCTGAAGACAGTACTACTATTTAGCTGCAAATTTCCGAAATGTCATTTGAGTTTAAAAAAAGAGTAAAGAAGCAAAAGGTGATTTAAATTATTTCTCTATCAGTAGCTCCTCGTGATTTGCCATCACTAAGCTAAATACTCTTGCAGATCGATTTCATTCAACTGATTTTGTTTGTTTATTTGGGATAATAATGAATGTCTGTGTATATTATATAAGATGGAACATGGGCCTTAAAATTGAAAGGCCTTGAAGAAGAGTATTGTTTCGGAGCAGAGAAAAGGACTGTTTTGTGAAATGAAAGAAAAAGGAAGACTTGAAGTGATCTAGACTTCCTTCCAATAGAACTTAGAACTTAGGTGCTGAGGAGCTATCCAGGAAGGACAGTGACTGCAGAGAGTAAGTAAGCATTGAAGAAATGGAGCTTAGAATTGTTAACACTCACAATAACAACTGCTACTACTAGCAATGAGGGAGAATAATAGCTTTGGCCTTGGCCTTGCCTTGGCTAGATAGGCCTTGAAGAGCTATACTCGGCCTGCTGTTGAACTCCAATAAAATCGAAGAATTTACACTACGTCTGAAAGACATTAACATATAAACAATTGAAGGATTGAAATTTGCTATCAACAATTCAAGAATTCCTCTTCAATCACAACATGTTAAATCTTGAACGGAATGTTGAAACTTTCATAGACTCTTAAAAGTCGAAATTAAAATTTCAGAAAAGAAATTTAATTCTAAAGATGGAAAGAACAGATCGGAGCAGAATAGTCTAGTTATCATGATTCTTAATATTTTGAGTTTAAAATTTTCATATAATCTATCCTGGATAAATTACAGTTACGGTTATTTTCGAAATTTTTCCGAACAAATTGAATTTACTGTGAGTAAAGCTTGCAGACTTTGAACGCATACGAAATAATTAGAAGCAAAAAGTGACATTTAAATTGTCTACTCAATGGCAATCTTGACAACACACACCAGATTTTTGAAGACAGAAGAGAATAGAGTAGCTTATAGGTGATTAAAGCAGAAGCACTCATTGTTTCAATTTAAATGCATGAAAATTTGTGAAAGAAACATAAAGTAGCAAAATGATAATGACTGTATGGGCAGTATTTTCATTAATTATTGCAAAATATTATTAAACTAATTGAGTTGAAATCTATCAATCAATCAATTTTCTAAAAAAAAAATTGAGAAAAAAGCAACTAAATTTTANATATTTTCATTAATTATTGCAAAATATTATTAAACTAATTGAGTTGAAATCAATCAATCAATTTTCTAAAAAAAAAATTGAGAAAAAAGCAACTAAATTTTAACATTCAATGACAAATAATGATTTCTCATTGTTTATAAGTTATGAATGAACGAGGAGATTTCCTTTTCGATATGAGATTTATTGTTTAACTGAAACCTCTTCCTCGAGATTGACACTCGGATTTGCTCGAGATTTGCTGAGAATATGACATTTGATATTTCATTTGCTTCCCTTCATCCTTCCAAAACAACATCACAATACCTTCGTACTTTTTTCCTCTTAATTACTACGGCATTAATATTTCGGCAATTTCCACACTTCTTAACAACCGAATGATCAACTTTTTTCCCTGAACTTCTATTAATCAAACTATTTACCTCGTAAAAGAAGCCTTTCATTTACTTTGTTTCATGTTCAGATTGCAGAAATTCAATTTATTGCAATTTTCAGCTTGAAAAAGAAAAATCCAACTTTTTACCGACCTTAAAAGTTAAGTGGATCAAGATTCATTAATGCTCCTTCTTGTAAAGAAAAATTTGTTCATTGTCCAACAAGATTATTTAGTTATATCCTGCAATTATATTAAGCTAATTACTACAGTAATAAGTGGATATAGATCATTTTGCTACTTTCAACATACTGAAATTCTTTTTTAAAGTATACTTGGAATTGATGAATTTGTGGAACCGACGGATTATCACAGAAAGCTGTTTTCGATTGCATTAAAATCAATAAATTCCAATTTCTCAAACAATTTTCTCCATTTTTATTTTTTAATTTTAATTTTGATTTCTGGCAAAATTTTATGCACAAATTAAGCTGGAATAGATCCAGTTTTATTTTCTAAATAGTTAATACATTTTTTTAAAGAGTGTCACATTACTTCACAGAAGCGGTATAAATGACTTTTTGATTTTTAAGATCATAAAAGAACATAAGAGAATTTTCGAAATAAACAGGAATTGTTGAATTTTTTCTTTTGTTTTCTGCTTTAAATATTTCTTCCTTAATAGAATCAAATTTTATGCATATTTTTTTCATTAATTTATTTTTCTTTATTAACAGAAAACCTAATTTAAATGCAAACAATAGAAGCGAAATTAAGAAAACGAACCAGAAATTTCTGAAATGCATAATTTCATGCCTAGATCATTTTGCAAAAAAAAAAAAAAAAAAAAAAAAAATTGCGCAAATGGGGAAAAGTAAAAACTTGTTAGAACAATTTCACATAAAAGTAAAAATTTGAAAAATTCCGGATAATAGCGTTTAAAATTTTAAAAGGAATAAACAATTATTATTTCAAATTCTCAAAAAGAAAAAACTATTCCCTTTTTCTTGATCTTAATTTAACTTCAAATATTTCTGTAGCTATTCTTCTATGTTTGTCATTTGACTAGCTCCTCTCTACCTAAGCAATAATTACTTTGGTCTTTATTCAGAAAATTGAGAATTTTCATTTGGCATTTTGAATTTCTTTCTCTCCCTACCCTCGCAATTGTTAAATTGTTTAACTCCTTTTTCAGTAGTCAAATGTTTAACTCTCCTTTTTCAGTAGCCCAATTGCTGAATGATTAAATCATTTTGAGAGCACAGGTAAGTGTTGTACTGGATGGAGCATGTAGCAGTATCAGTGAAAATACAGACTTTTAAAAGTTATCCATCCATTTTATTCGAGCAAAACATTTTCTCTACCACTAATTAGATGCAGTGAATTTGTGAAATAGGCTCAAAATATTAAAGTGATTCTGCCACTTTAATATTTAAATATTTTATTTATATTTTTAATATTTAATAATCACATGGTGATTCTGCCACCAGGACTAATTAATTCTCAGCTCAAAGATATTTCTAGCCAATATTTTTTTAATCCTATCTTGTCTGCCGCAAACTGCTAAATGTTTAGTTGCATTTCCAACAACAAGGCTTTTTCCAGGATAAACTGAAATTTGTTAAGTTTAAAATATGAGTCTAAATTCCAGAAAGTAAGCTTATCTCATTGGATATCTATAAATTGAAGGACACTCATTGCTAATGAGACTAGGATGTGGGAAATGGGGTTAGAAGATCAAGCTTTAGTGGATGCCAAAAGCAGTAGCAAAACTGTTCAAAATGTCAGGTTTATAAGTAACTTAATTAAAGCAAGTTAATTAGCTTAATAAGTGAATGAAAAATTTAGATTGAGGGATTTTTTTTTTTTTTTGATTTTCAAAGTGTCACAATTTGAGGTGAAGAATTTTTTCGACGACCTCAGAAAATTCGATTTGATATCCGTGCAAGTAAACTTGTGACAGCAGCAATGAAGCATTCTTTTCTTTAATTTTCCACCCTCTTGTTATCTAATTAAGCCGTTTCAATTATTTTAAAATATCTCGAACTATGAATGCAAAACATGGCAGTAAAACGGAACAAATATCTCATTGTAGTCTTTATGGCATACTTTTTAATAGCAAAAGACTTTGTGATAATCATTTAGTCATTACAATTTCGCACGAATGGTTTTAGTTTTTATTTTTCAAAATTTTTATTCATAAATCATGAATTTAAATGGAATTTTCTCTGTGATATATTTTGCAATTATTTTATTATCAGTGAGAGAGAACTATCAGTATATCAGCATCACTGTATGATCAGAGTAATAGTTTCAGGATTCAGGAGAGGATAGAAGAACAATGAAGCGGGAAAAAATTAGCAATTCCTTCAAAAAAAAAATTCAATTTTCTGAATACTGTTGGAAAATTGTTAAAGTTATTTTGACTAAAAGAAAAAGAAGCATAAAAACTTTTTTTTTTTGGGGGGGTAAAATTACCGAAGGCAACAAATATTGTTGCAATTTTCCAGAAAAAATTTTCATCAATTGAAATTTCGACAAATTTCCACTAAAATGTTTGTGTAAATTAAAATGATTTTTAAAATAGCTGTTACTTTTAATAACTTTAGCAGAATTTGGTAGTGTTCATGAAATCACTTCTACTTGATTTGATTTGTTTTTTTTTTTTTTTTGATATTTAAAAATTCAAAAAATTTAAATTCATTTTCTTTCATACCAAATTAGTGCCATGCAATTCTTCACTTTTTTTTTTTTTTAAATTTAAGCAGACTAATTTAGGTAATTTCAGAAGACAACAAATATCTGATAATGGAAAATACTTTTCGAAAATTATTCCATTCTCGAAAAAAAAATTTAAAATGATGTGTTAAGTCAGTAATAACTCTTTCTTTTTTTTTTTTTTTTTAAATTGCGATTGTAATTTATGTAATTTAGTTTACTTTTTATGCAGAAAGATTATTGCAACTATTATTTCATCACAATTCATCAAAACACATTCTCAGAAGATTTGTGAAGGCTGAATAGTTAACATTTTGTTATCAGTGTTATCAGTGCATTGAATGAGTTAAACAAAAAGTACGCGGACTGAGTAACTTAGATCGATCTTCTAAGTTGTAAGTTATGTCTACTAAAGTAGTAGCTGAAGCGTTCTGTTTTTAGTTTAATTGTTTAAATGACTGCTAATGAATGAAACATCTGAGCGGTGGTAGTTCTTACCAGTGTAAATGCATGAAGTGTTAAATTGTTGATTAGAAGGAAGCATTGCTGATGGGATAATTAGATGAAAGACTTTTTGGCTCATCAACTATGCATGCATTTGCGACACACAACTGTCTTCATGCATGCCAGTTTATGTGCAGCACTGCTCTTATTTCAATGTCACCATCTAACTTTGTCAACCTTTTCCTCCTCTTAATTTTGCTGACCTTCACTAAACAATGTTAGTTTGCTGTCTGATTTGTGCTAATTAATATTTAATTATAAGCAATTTCTTTCGAACATCATTAAAACCATTTTTTATAAAAACACAGTTTTAATTAATTTGATGCTAATTTGGTTTAATTTAAGTTCAATCAACTCTATTCTTCTTTCACATTATTTTTATGTGTAATTAACACTCCATTCTGAAAAGANCGAAAAGAGCAAAAAAAAAAACGAAATGGGCATTTATTGATAAAACAACAGTTTTAGAAGATTTTCAATCTAACTTCAAAATCTAATAACAAATCAGTCTTGAGATTAAAATAAGTGTAATATCTTGAAAAATTTCGATGCAATGATCTTGATTTACTGATAATTCATGGGATAATTTTTTATATTTACATTTTTTATATTTATTTACTGATAATTCATTTACTGATAATTCTTTTTTCAGTTCCAGTCGAAGACAGATGTGACGAACCACTGGATCCAGGACCTTGTCACTATTTCCAGGTATTCCATGACCTAAAATTTGTGTAACAAAATTTTAAAATTGCCTGGACATTATAAAGTGCATCTAATTGCTACTACTAAGTTCGAAAATAAAATTGCTAAAAATTCGATAAGTACTCAAAATATTCCATCAGCAAGTCATTTTCAATAATTCAATTTCCTTTCAATGGAAGAAAATTGCGTTCTTCACGCAACTCAAATTTTTTATTATATCTAACAAATATTTGTAGCCATTTAAAATTAAAAAACACATGAAGAATTTTCGGAGACTTAAAGTAACCGGGAAGAAACAAAACTTTTTCGTAATTATTAATTATGATTGTCACTTTAAAGACAATTAACAAGCATAAACAAATACTTAAAAACTGTCTAGCTGAACATTATAAATTATTTAAATCCAAAATGAAATCTTACCCTCTGATCATCTAAAATCATCTAAAAGTCTAATAAGGTTATAGAAATTTTATAGTGATATGTCTTTCAGATATGTGTGATAATCACTAAAATATGAAATATGATCACTGTAATCACTTTCGATCGTCCACAACCTACAGACATGAGACATAAATGAGTTTGAGTTTCAGGTGAAGTGGTACTGGAATGATACCGACCAAAAATGCAAACAGTTTCACTATGGTGGATGTTTGGGCAGTCAAAATCGTTTTGACAGCAAATTGCAATGCATAAATCATTGTATATACAAACTACAAAATCCTGTTATAATGCCAAGTAAGTTTGCATATTATCACTTTTAACTTTCACTTCCTGACTATATATTAATTACAAATTGCAGAAGAAATTTTAGAACAAATAGTCTCAATGCTAGTCTCTATTCGCATTTAACAATTTTGCATTAATTTTGAGAAGTTTGTCTGCTGGATGCAGATCCAGGATATTGTAAGGATAACCGGCAAGGCCACTGGTGGTACTATTTCAATGCTATGGATGGTGATTGCCAAAAATTCTTCTTTTATGGATGTGGCGGTAATAACAATCGCTTTTACAGTCTTTATCAGTGTAGAAAGGTGTGCGGTGAACGACTGGCTCCCAGTATCGGTAAAGTTCAGAATTACCACTAAAGCAAGCTTATCAATATCATCCTAGTAACTACAATGGCTCATTAATAGCCTAATTTTATTTTTTAATAAATATGTTAAAGAAATATAATAAATATATTTTTAATAAATATATGAAAAAATTAATAAATATAATTTATTAATTTGGCACAAATAATGCTAATTAGAGTTTATTAGACAGGTGATAAGTTTTGACAAGATATTCTCATCGATTTGTTTGATCAGCGTGAAATATTTTGATTGTTACTTAATTTACAGCCTGTGATCGATGTGATATTCGTACATCTGTGTGTACAATGCATTCAAAATACAACTACACCTGTGATTGTCGAGAAGGATTTTCGAGAAATGTTTTCGATGAATGTGTTGGTCAGTTCTCTTAGCAATTCTTCTAACAGTCAAAAGAAAATCTTCGATATATAGAAGTTAATGCGCCTTCAGATACCGCTCTTTGAGGCGTCACATGACACGTATATGTCTTTTGAAGAGAATTCCTTTCGTTTCACTTTTGCAAATACGTCCATTAAACTTAGTCAGTCTGACGACTACTTCTATAACAGCAATTTATGGTGCATCAGAATCATTTAACTTGTAACACGTGTGATTCTCCTGAAGATTCAGTGTTTTACAGATATAGATGAATGTCGCAGCAACGTTACGTTGTGCGATCGGAATGCGTGGTGTGTTAACACTGTTGGCTCGTATGCATGCAAATGCAATGTTGGATACAGAGGAGACGGAAAAAAATGTACTTACGTTGGCATCGGTATGCTTCATTTGATGCCAAAGTTCAGTCTCCAATTATTCGACATCATTAATCTCAACGATACGTGTCAATCTAATTAGCATAGACATTTCATTTGCTAATAAATAACCGCACAAAAGCAGATAAAAGTTCCATTTTTGCATAAATGTGCATTGCAGACATGAAATTTGAATTTAGTTCAATTAAATTAAAGTAATTATGGGAAATAATGATAGCGTTATTGTAGGACTCATTTTAATTTATTAAATCACTGTCAGAAATAAAAGTGATAATGTAAGTGAAAGTTCGCTCAGTTAGTAGGAGATAATTAATATCAGGTCGAGCAACAACAGATTGTGCAAAATGCAGTCCACATGCAAGCTGCTCACAAGGTATCTGCACCTGCAATATTGGTTTCAAAGGTGATGGATTAAACTGCACAGGTTATTGGTTAAAATTTTAATTAAAATCATAAAATTCAAGGGTTAAAATTTATTTTAAATTTCAAAAAAGTCATCATAATCTGAAACTAAAAGCAAATATCAATGAATGATGGGAAGCAAGTTTTGCTCTAATAAACTTTTTAATTAGTTGATCACAAAAACCGACCAAGAGAAATGTTCGCCAAAAATTTAACTAGGCTTGATTAAATTTTAAATTGAAATACGATGATCAAATCTGTTTGCAGATGTTAATGAGTGCCTATCACGGCCTAATGTTTGTCATCGTCGTGCGAAGTGTCGCAATGTCAAAGGTTCTTTCATATGTGATTGTCGACCTGGCTATGCTGGCAATGGCTACAACTGTACTTCAACTCCATGTAAATCTTCCTTCCCATCTTTCCTCATCTATTCTAGACTAAACCAATAATTAGTCAATTAATGAAATGAACAATTCTGTACAGCAGCATGTAAGGATTCATTCGATCGCCAATACAACGAACAGTGTGGAACGGGGAATTGGCGTACTCATTACTACTTCGATCACAGAAGTAAGCGTTGCACATCCTTCTGGTACGACGGATGTTCAGGAGTATCCATGAACATATTCTCGGATTTGGACACTTGTGAAGTGCTCTGTGAAATGACCAGTGTACTTAAGAGCAGCATAGGTCAGTTATCTTTACCAGTTGTGCTTTCCTAGCAATTCCCTTCCACTATCTCCTCATGTTCAGAATTTAAGAAGTAGTTTCAAAAATTTAGCAAAAAAAAAAAAAAAAAAAGGTTTAACGAAAGAAGAGGAAGAAAGAAATCATTCTAACAGTTTCTAAAGAAAAGTATTTTTCTGTTACATTAGTTAGAAATGTATGATTTAACAAAGCAACTAAGTTCAAAGTTTCAAACAATCAATTCTTTAATACTGCTATCTAGCAGCATTATTTCTAATTGTTTTAATTAATTAATGAAATTCATTGTGTTCTACTTTTGATCAGCAGCAATTAATGCATTTTTTGCGGATATGCTAAATATTTCTTATATCACATTACAGTCTGTGTGTGTCACAATCAAATTCTTTTTACAAAATGTCTCAAATTTAAAATGCCTCTGTCCCATAAGTTGCTGCTTCTTAAAATAGCCCAAATATAGACTCAACTTTGCCATCGTCTTATTTTAAAAAAAAAAGAAAAAGACTAAAATAACACATCCTTATTCCAAAAGTTGGTAAATAAAAGATGAACAGAAAGCTCAGTTCTAAGCATTTCAAGAATGAATAATGTCAGAGATTTTGAAGCCCAGTGGTACAATATTTTTTTTCAGTCTAAACTAGACTTTTACTGGCGACTAGTAAAGTTTATGTCTCAGGGGAAATAAGACAATATTTAGTGGTCTGAAGATGAACTTGAATGCTGTTATCCTTGAGAAGTTGACGTTCACTAGCGCTTATCATAGCAAGAAGATGAAGTTCAGGTCTTGCAACTGCATAAACATCCGCACTTTCCCCTTTGCTATATAAGATCAGAGCTGTTCAGGTGCTTCTAACCTGTAATTCAAGATTTGTTGGGGTCATCTCGATGTGCTCATCTCAAGCAGCGTAAAATTTGTTAGGTCTTATCAGTTATATTCATGAACTAAGTTCAACTTAGCCAAGATCAAATCTAGTAAAACATTGCTAGTAAAAGTACTAGTAGAACATTTTAACTTCAGTGATTGTTTAGTTTTCGTGGAATTGTTTCGTCTTTAAATTTTACATGTTTAGCATTCTAAAACATGTAAAATTAAAAAAAGAGAATGGCAATGATACCAAACCGATTTCTTACATATATTATTCTCTGGTTCTAAGAAATTATTAATGCTTTGTATAAATATTATTTTTTCTTAATATTTCAAAAGATTATAAGAAGTCTATTCATTCAGTCTAACTGAGCTGGACTTTAACTACATCTCGTTCCCTTTTCCTAATAAAATTCTTGGTTAGAAACCATATAATGATTAGAATCATTTTGAATCCTTCTACAAACTTATCTCCCTGGTGCATTCTATTGTCAATATCTACCCAGAAAAAAAAACGGGAAATGTAATTTATATCAGAGCTTAATGAAATGTAGAGTGAGATTCAATAACAGCTTAAGTAATCAAATAATAAATGGGGTCATTGATGGATTTGTTTTACTGGATAAATAAGGGTCAGAATTTTAAATTGCAGTTAAATTAAGACTAATTAAGCGTGAATATTGCAAGAGGCCTTGGAACAGTGATTCCATTTCAATAAAACATCAAGAAAGTATGAAATGATTTGGCACAATTCCTCACCCTTTTCAAAGATTTACGCACCTATGAAAGAATTTATGGATAGCAACGGTTAAGTAAATTTTAAATTTCATGGAATCTCTGGAAATTGAATCATGATTTATTTGAGAATGCTGGATAAGATGACGTAAAGTTGACAAAAAAATCCTGATAAAAGTGAAGGAATGTGTGGAAGAAAAAGTACAATCTTAAAAAATAACTCTATTGGGAACAGTGTAGATAGATATGCCAAAATCTGAACAAAATCAAAAATGGAAGATCGAACACCACTGCAAATTTCATTCAAACACAAGCTGATACGAGAAGCACAAGTTAAGAAAAGTTCGTAAATCAGAAATGAAGCACAAAGTAATCCATGAAATATCTATAAATATCATTGATCATTCCCATCATCGTTCATTCTTCTCTATCCGTCTTAAAAAAAAAAAAANTTATTAAAAAATAACTCTATTGGGAACAGTGTAGATAGATATGCCAAAATCTGAACAAAATCAAAAATGGAAGATCGAACACCACTGCAAATTTCATTCAAACACAAGCTGATACGAGAAGCACAAGTTAAGAAAAGTTCGTAAATCAGAAATGAAGCACAAAGTAATCCATGAAATATCTATAAATATCATTGATCATTCCCATCATCGTTCATTCTTCTCTATCCGTCTTAAAAAAAAAAAAAAATCGTAGAAGCTCAAAGTTTGCAATATTCTCAATAAACATTCAAAATTCTTTTGTTGAATGTTTAAATTTAGAAATAGCCAATTTTCAGGGCTAATCTCTGGCACAAAATCGAAATCGAACAAGTATCTAACTTCTGACGTGGAAGAAAAGAATATTCAATCGATGATAGAATTAGGGATTAAATCAAGAGATAATAAGAGTAATACTAGTATTGCAGGTGAAAGTAAGTTTAATACGACTAATGGCTGTCAATATAACGATAGTTGTTATTTTGACGAGAATATGTCAGCATAAAAAAATCAGCAAAACTGGGAAATCATTGAATTTTATCTTAAAGCGATACCTTTAAGACCAATCTAACCAACAACTGAATTATTACTTTAAAAATTTAGTATCATTTCTTCTGTACAGTTTGCTATAAAGCTCAAATTTTTTTTCTCTTCAAATTCGTTTCTTAAGAGTGACAGGTAAGAAGTGAAGAAAAAAATCTTCAGCATCCGATCCATGTTCAACAAATCCGTGTAAAAATGGTGCAACATGTATTGCTAAAGATGGAAAACACAAGATAATGTATGAATGCTTCTGTCCACTAGGCTTTGGTGGTGTTCATTGCGAATCAAGTACTGTTACTTACTTGCTCAAACAATTTTTCTAGTTTAGAAAGAGTTTTTAGATTTTATTCTCTCGAAGGTTTATTTGCTCGCCAACAACACATTCTTCTGGAGGAATATTCAAGAGAAATTAAACTTATCAGCATTAATAAAACTGCAGGACCATGCGATGTGAATCCATGCTTGAATAATGGAACATGTCGAACTACAAGCAGTTATTCAACTTTCTTTTGTGATTGTCTGCCCAAATTTGGCGGAAAATTCTGCGATATTGGTAATGCTGAAATGAAAATATTTAAAGGAAAAAATTTATCGAGAACGGTCATCAGTACTTTTAACAATAGGCGGAAGCTTTTTCGGATTTTTCGAAAAATAAACAAACAGGCTCGTTGAAAAGATCATTTTAGCACGAAAAGTTTTTAACTCGAAATCTATGATTTAAATAAATTCAGTTATCGGAGAAACAAAATCACCGCAATATAGTAAAAACATGGAATTAATATCAAGTGGTAAAGTTGAATGGATTGAAAAATTAAAAGAAATAAAAACTAAAGAGCTGCAATCGAAGAAAGCCTTCCAACAGAATCAGAAAACGAGCAATGAAACGAAGGAAGGTAAATTGAATGTAGTCAGGTTACGAACATAAACATCTAATTCTTTTTTTTTTTTTTAAATTTAAATAATTNAAAATTTAATTGAGTAAAATTTCGGTTACTTCTTGGGCTATTTGTTAATATAATTTGACCNTTTTAAATTTAAATAATTGAGTAAAATTTCGGTTACTTCTTGGGCTATTTGTTAATATAATTTGACCCACAAATGTTGAAAGTGAACCACAAATCTACAAAATATATTTGATATCACTGTTGTGATGCACTATCTCTGCTTTCTTCTGTTCAGAAATGAAATTTCCCAACTTATACCGCAACATTTTAGGATTAAATGAGCAAAAAGATGAAGAAAAAGCGAGTGATAAGTTGGATGAAAGTGATAAGGAAAAGAATATCAGTGATGATCGAGAAAATCTTATCAATACTACAATTATCGAAATGCTTCCTGTGGATATCAAGAACTTGATAGCAACAAATCTGATTGATACACCTGCTGGAATAGCAACTGATAGTAGTTGTAAAGGATCATTATCACTTGCTCTTCTATCATTTATGCTTTGCTTACCACACTCCTATCGAAACTGACAACATAAAAATTTATTCATGAATGAAAAAAAACAAAAAAAACAAAACTTAATGAGGCTTATTAAATGAGTTCACTGATCGTAAAATACTTGGCTTGCTTACAACCTAAGTCTAACTAAAATGTATGAAATTTATTTTAGAAGATCGATGATTGTAAATAAATGATAAATATATTACTGCAAATACATTACTATTCTCTATATATGCTTTTTTTGTACTTTCCAAATACTTTGAAACTTTTCCATCAGATTTGTNACTCTATATATTATATGCTATTTTTGTACTTTCCAAATACTTTGAAACTTTTCCATCAGATTTGTTTTCTAACATTTTTTCACATTTTTTCATCACTTTCTACAAGTTTCAAGTTTGCTAAGTCTGAGAGACATATTGCTCCATTTGCAGTATATTTGAAATTCAAAAATTTTTAATCAACAGTTCAAACTCTAAAAATATTTGAAGAAAGTATTTTAGAAACTCTGCACCAAATGCATTTTACAAAGAAATATTGAAGTCATTGTACTCATAATTTCCTGAAAATTATTTCAAATTACATCATTTGAGTGGAATCTAGACATACTTACTTGCACAAAATTCAAAATACAAAATGTGAGACAAAAATATTCAAACTTTTCAAGTATTTTTCTCAAATAACTTAAGTGAAATTATTCTCAACTCAATGAACACTGTCATCAAACATCATAATGTGTTCAACATTACATCTTTTCAATATCCATGAAAAAATGTACCAATGAACCAATGTAACTTTCTTTTTTTTTTGCAAATCTTTCTAACAATTGAATGGAATCTTCGAAAATTGCTGTGAAAAATTTTGCAATTTGAACAAATATTTCAATATGCCATGATGCACTCTTACACTTTCATTACAGTGAAATTTGACATTTCTTTTTTCTTGCGTTTTTCTTTTTCTTTTTTTCAAACTTTGACTAAATATTAACTTTAATCAAGCCTTACAAATCCACAAAGTTCTGAAACAAATAAAAGATTGATCAGTTCCGACATTCAAATGCAAATCTTGGATTGGAATTTTTCAAAACTTTGCAAAATTTCTGTACAAATTTTCATGGTTTTCAAGTTGATTTCATCAAGCAACATTTATGTTTTTATTCATTAAACTTCTGCTCGACAACCAACACAAATTCGAAAGAAGAAACTAGGCTTCAAAAAAAGAAAAAAAGAACTTTTATAAAAATTCTTTAGTTAGTGCTTAGTGCCTTTATGGAACTTATTTAAAGATATGTTGCTATGATGAGAAGTTTAGAATCATCTCATCATATCTCATAAAATGTAAAATGTTAAGCATAGATGTTCAGAAGAGAGAAAAGCGACGAATTCCCCGAGAGATTTGAGCAGGAAGTAGAGAGAAAATTAATTTAATAGAAAATGAATCTGTCCGATAATCTCGATTGAACGACTTCCTTCTAGCAAATTCTTCTTGCCTTTATAGATCATCACTCTCTGGTACCATTTTGGACTATCCTAAGAGCTAATTATTCTTAAAATGAAATCTATACAATTGTTTATATTTAATTGTTCTTTTCTGGCTTTTTCTAATCTGATGAATGCAGTAGATCAAGTGTCAAGAATAACCGGAAATATTTGTTGTAACAAAGGCAATCACACAGTTAAATTCAGTTAGCTCATGCTCGATCTCATCGAAATTTTTCGTTTCTTTAATCTGAAACAACTTGAACAATATAAATCGGAGGGGGAAGTCAACAGATGTTAAGTCATCAAATCGTAACATCTCTTTCTTTAGAATCGTCAAATGGAAGTAAAAAAATGAAAAAGATAATTCAAAATACGAAAATCAAGAAGCTGCATCCACTGCGATATCGCTGTCTCCCTTGGTTCTCGTTTCCATTTACTAATCATGTCATGCTGCTAAGATAATTAATAAAATCATTGTTAATAGGACAATATGAGGCGATGGTATAATTAGTGAATATTAAGGCTTGTCAGGATGATAGAAAAAACTTCTGCAGGTGATTGAAAAAAAGATTAAACAAGTTCCACTTCCTGATTTTGTTTTCTAACATTTGCGTTTTATGAATAAGTTCCGTACCAATAAATTATTCTGCATAGTTTATTTCTTTTTATTGGGGACTTTTCTTGGCCGATGCCAACTATCATAATTTGGAATTAAATTAAGCATAGTTCCACAAGACGAAAACTCAAACGCATCCGAATAAGAAGTAGCCCATTTAAGGTTCTTTAAACCAAATTTCTATGTAGAAAATGATTGAGATTTTGTTTAGAAAAACAATTTCAAATGATAGATCTAAAGACCTTGTTAAAAGAGACTTTTTTTTTGTTACGAAAATAGTAAACAAAACATACTTTTATTGCATTCTGTAAAAGAAGTACAATTTAAAGAAGAGAGTCTGAACTAATTTCACTTGCAACTGATTTGCTTATAAACCATTCACTCTATACCTATATGGAATCTGAACAAAGTTTATAAGATTTCGGATCACCCATTTGACATTTGACAGAATTTCACGCTCTCAATTACTTTCAAAACGGTTCATTTTAGTTCAGATAAAGCTCTTTTTTAATATTTTTTTTTAGTGGTAAAAAGGGAACAATATTACATAAGTAAATTCATATCACTATGTCCTCATAACTGATTCGTTTTAGGAGAACACAAGTTTCTAATAAATCATTCCCTTCTCATCAAGAACCAACATCACCGCAGTAAGCAACACTGTTAAAAATACAAAAAAAAAAAAAAAAAAAAAAAAAAAAAAAAAAAAAAAAAAAAAAATCAACACACATCACTGTTTAACGTATAAAACCTAATTTCAGTATCTGATAAAAATAGTAAATTATTATAAAGAAAATTGAAAAGCAGCTGAAAAATCAAACAAAAATAATACATTTTGAGGCGAACGAAGAATCAAACAAGAATAATACACTCCTTCTTACAAGGGAAACTATGTTCGCTCATTATACTCCTCCACGTTTGGTAAGACATGGTCAGCTAACTCAACTACTTGCTTCGGAAATTTCGGGGGTCCAATTAGTCGGACAACATCTTCGTAACTCAACATTTCCTTTTGTAGCAGCGAAACTGCCAGCTGAAATTATCATCTTTTTAAAATAAAAATAGGGATTAGTGAGCGAAATTATAATTAACACTAATAGAACCACTTAAATAAAAGTTCTATTTGTTCAAAGTTCTAACAGCACTTGTAGCATAAGTAGCATAAGCAAATTTTTAGATAGAAAAATACAATATAATGGATGCGGTGACGAAACGAAAACTTTCTACAAATACAGGATTAATGAGAAGTACGGACACATTCTCTCTTACAAAGAGTAACGACAAAATGATTAATCAGCCGATTTTCCAAAAATATGTAGGAAAAGCTGCTGAAAAACAATAAACACCAACATACCTTCCTTAATTTTTCTTCATTTGTTTTCAAAATATTTTCAGCAGTGAAATATGCTTTCGAAACCAACTTAGAAACTTCCTGAAAAAAAAAAAAAAAAAACATTCTGCAGATATTGAAATTTAGCCAGAAAAATCCCAAATGATGAAAAAGAACGGTGTTTAAATGGTATACCTGGTCAATTAATTGCTGCAATTTCATGCTAAAAGGTCTTCTATAAATCCCTAGTTCGTTTCGTTTGCTATCATCCATTATTGGGAAACTTAGAGGACCTATGGTTTTATTCATTCCGTACAGTTGTACTTGGGCATACGCTGACTTTGTGACCTGCAAAAACTGGATATTAGAAAACAAACGGAAAAATCCTAACTGAAATCTGATGAAATTTCAAACCAAAAAAAAATGTTTGGAATTACCTTTTTCAAATCATCTTCGGCACCTGTGCTGACACGTCCAAAAATAATACTTTCTGCTGCTCGACCTCCGAGCAACATGCACATACGATCAAACATCTATATTAAAAGGATATATTGGTCCATCAGAAAAAAATTTTTAAAGATATCGAACTGCCAAGAGATTTCTGGCAACCATCATTAGAAATATTCGAAATAAGAAAACACCTCTTCTGTGGACAATATTTTTCGCTCGCGTGGACTATACTGAGCAAAACCGAGCTTAACACTTGTCCGCGGGATAATACTAACCTGAAATGAAAAACATACATTAAAAACTGAAAAATTAAAGAAACTCGCCAAAATCCAAGCGCTATCATCAGTAATTTACAAATATCTTACACAAGGCAACATAGTATGTCAACACGCCATATGATTTAAACATAATCAGAAAATGCGGTGAAATAAAAAATTAAAATGAAGACAACTACGTGATAGTAACGAATCTAGTAGACTTAGTAATCTATAAGCAAATTCTTGTCAGTCATAAAAAAAGACCCTTAGCAAGGCATCAGTGTGTTCGAGCAGCCATCCAATCAAAGCATGACCGGATTCATGATAAGCTACGATTTCACGTTCCTCTTCTACCATCGATCGACTCCTTTTTTCTGCCCCTAAATTAACATGAATCAATAGATAAAACTAGCACACCTCAAACTAAAAACCATGGCAAACTGTAAGTTCGTGTATATTTTAATCATGGATTATAAAATGGTAAACCTGCAAGAATTCTTTGCAATGCTTCATCCAGTTCATTTATTGTCACCAAATTTTTTTTTGAAGAGCCTGCCTTAATCGCTGCTTCGTTCACTACATTAGCAATATCCGCTCCTACAAAAAACATCCTAATTACATTCCATAACGTCATCTAAATTATTCGTCCTTCTAAGAAAAATAAACTGTGTCCGACTTCAATATTTGTAAAACGCTCAGTAATGTGTGTTTTAGACTATTAAAATGCTTTTTTTTTTGTTAAATTACAAATTGAAGACAAAAGATGAGGAAAGTACAGAAATATAGAAAGCTATAGCTTAACCAAATCAATCTGAATAGGAAAGAATGGTTAAACCTGAAAATCGTGGCGTCCTTTGAGCAAGTCTTTTGGAATAATACCACGGTTCACGATCTAACTTAATTTTACTCAAATATAATTCAAACATTTCTTGTCTTTCCGCAGCGGTTGGGAGATCGATAACAATGTGTCGATCGAATCGACCTGGACGAAGAAGAGCCTTAAAAATATCTTTCAATAAAAACTAAACGCAAGGCTATAATAACTAATTTATTCAAAGAATAATGGATTTTATCCGCAAGATTTTTTTGCATAAAGCCTTTTTATCAAATTATGATATAAAAAAGTGGCAACCTACATAACAATAAAAGATGTTATTAAAGAAATGGTTCACACTATGGCATATAGATAAATATTATATTTCATAATACTCATATAAAAGTAATGATAAGGTTTTTGGGAAATCAAACCTTGTCCAATATATCGCCACGATTTGTTGAGCCAAGTAAAACAATACCTCGGCCACTATCAATGCCATCCATCTCTACCAGCAACTGATTCAAAGTTTGTTCCTCTTCTCGACTTCCACCGGTTGCAGATTCACTGAAATTAATGAAGTTCAAAAAGAAAATACGAGCCAAAATACCTCGCTAAAATTACCTCTGACTCCTCTTTCGTCCTATAGCGTCTATTTCGTCGATATAAATAATACAAGGTGCCATTTTCTTTGCTGTTTTGAACAAATTTCTGATCCTAGATGCTCCCAAACCTAAATAATAGTTGAGTTAGGCGCTAAAAGAAGCAGGTAAACTCTGACCCTTATTTAAGAATGGGACCAGAGCCTTATGGCAGTATAAAAGGACTGAGATACAACTTTAATTAACCTACCTCCAATCATTTCGACAAATTCGGTGCCATTCATCGAAATAAATGGCACAGACGATTCAGCAGCAAGAGCTTTAGCTAAAAATGTCTTTCCACAACCTGGTGGACCGGTAAGCAATGCACCCTTTGGTAATCGAGCTCCTAGTTTCTGGAAGTTCTTTCAATTTTTTCCAAAGAAGAAACTAAAATTTTTTCGTTACTGTCTAGTAAGTTGAAATAGAAAAGATGCTCTTGATAAAAGAAACTTCACGTGAATCAAAGCATTGTTATTAATACTAGCAGTAGAAANACTAAAATTTTTTCGTTACTGTCTAGTAAGTTGAAATAGAAAAGATGCTCTTAATAAAAGAAACTTCACGTGAATCAAAGCATTGTTATTAATACTAGCAGTAGAAATCCATTTTCAAAAAAAAAAAAAAAAAAAAAGATCATAATAATGAGCAGATAACATATAGCAAAACAGTTTGGAAACAAAATAAAACTTGCCATATACTTCTCGGGACGCTTCAGGTAATCTACAAATTCTTTAATTTCAACTTTTGCTTCATGCAAACCCGCAACATCTTTAAATTTTATTTTTTGAATATTGGCGTCATTTGGTTTGATTATATTGAGCTTCATTTTCATACCAAGAACATCTTGAAATGAACTCTGAAAATCGAAATTAAATAATATTGTTTATAAGACTACGGGACCAATCTTACTAAACTCGTCCGGAAGCGAATAATTTAATACTCACTTTTACCGAAGGAAGAGATTTTGAGGCTCCATACAGCATCAACGCTAGTAGAATTAACAACAGGAGATCTCTGCAATGAGAATAATCAGTATGCATTAATAAAGGTTTGATATGACAGGAAACATACAAGAACCCTTCCAGTGAAGTGTCGATAATAACAACGGATGTCCACTCTTCTGGTTTCCTTCCTAAAGCAGTTTCTATCGCGCGTATGTCAGCTTCCAATTTCTTACCATCCATAGCCGTAACAACATATATTTTCTGCCAACCTATGCCTGGCCTAAACATCTGCAAAAATATAACAACAAAATAAAAAATAGCAAGGAATTTTAGCATAATTTGATTTAATCCTTTTCCCATATCATTAAACCTTAATGCTATAAGTTTCTGTTCCAAATGCGATCAATATTTATGAATAATGTAAACTTAAATAATCAGAACATTTTAGCAAAATAAATACGAATACTGAACAATAAAACCATACATTGTAGCCAAATTCACTGAACGGCAGGTTCTCTATTGGACCTGGTTTCATAATTACACGGGCGACATTATTTCCAGTTATTATAATTTGCTGGATCTAAAAAGAAGTGGTTTGTAAAACTTTTAATTAAGAATTTCTACAATCTTCAGTTCTTACCCTTTTTCGAAGCACTAACTTGGCATTCGAAATTTATATCTAGTCACTTTTAATATAAATGGCAACAATTTGCACAAACCGACTGAACTGTACAACTTCTATCTCGTTTAGTAAAAAGTAATGATAATGGCTCTACTTATCAACCGAATACAAAAAAGAAAAAAAAAAGAAACAAGGGAGAAGGGTAAAAACTTCGAAATAAAATAAATGCAAAAACTAAACCTTAAAGTGAAGCTTTCATATCAAAATAAAGCATAGCACATTGAAGTGCCGGTCAAACCAAATTCTAAATTACCTCATTCGTAATAATTCTTTAACAGAATATTAAACAGTTCATCTAACATCCTATACCTGACAATTATAAAAATAATTTTAACCTGTCCTGATGGCACTATGTATGTAAGAAAGTCATGTACTGTCAGCTGATTTGTATATCTTGTTTGCCATATGCCTGTTAAAGCCGACATTACCAGCATTGCTACTACGCTTCCAACCAATAAACCCGTGGCAAACTTCCCTAAAGTTCTGAATATAAAGCGTTAGTAAATAAAACATTACAAAAAAGCTTTGCAAATAACTGATGACAAATAAACCTAGCTGAAGTGCAGAAAACTGTACGGAATTCCTTACAAAGGTTCCCTTTTTTCCAAAATACCAGCACTAACAATTGAAGAACTTTTCGCTGCAGTAATGAAAGGCTAAATGCGATTCGAATCACTATACCTCATACCAAACTATTTGCCTACAAATTTTGTATTTAGCATCGCTCATGAATTAAAGCTTTACTCATTTTTCCATTTCCAGGATCCTTCGACGATTCTTCACCTCGATTGCCATCTTTATTGCTCACTGCATAGAGAACTAAAAAAAAATTGTCGCCATGCAATACTATAGTGTTTCATATGATCAATTTGCTTTATTAGAATCTAATCAAAGGTAGTTTTGTATTTGTAAATGCAACATGGTCCACAATAAATCAGCATACAAAATTTTAAGAGAATGAAATATAAATCACAGTACAACAGAATAAGACGTACGATTTAGTAGTATTAGTTGATTATTACTACTTCAGCTTAATCACTAGTAAGCAGGAAAAGGTAAATTTTTATTTATCCATTTAAGAGCTTCATCAGTTACATTACAGTAGTAAGAATTCAAGTTACAGGCGACGGTTAAAAATGAAACAAAGAAATTAAACTAACCGAAAGATGAGCTGGCAAAATGTCGCAACAAAGATGGCCTTAACTGGCATGATAGAAGTAAATGTACTGAAGGTGAAGGCCTCAAGAGATATTTCTTGGGAAGCGAATTAATAATTGAAAATGGCAGCGAAATGCTGGCTTCTCGACAATGCGTACCATACAATGAGCGAAAAGATACTTTGCCCGAATAACAATTAATAAAACCAGCAAATCTCAGCATCTGAAATATCACTCTTTTTCGTCAGTTTTGAGGATAAAACGGAACACTCACTTTGATATGTTCTGCATACAATACAGCAATTCAACCAATACGTATTGTGAGATTTTCTGCACAGAATTCAATTATGACAAGTACAGAAGGGCTACATAGTCTGTAAACTTGATAACATACTTCAAGAAAGAGAGGGAGAGGGAGTGGAAGAGATCAAGAGTAGTTCAGTTCAGGACAAGAATATTCAATCAGCAGATGATCATTCATACTTATCAATGAATGTAGTTCGAATGAAAGCATTGGTGAGTAGCAGCAGTCGAACAGTGACATCATATGAGTCCAACTATACTTTGCTAGCCATTCAGAACTACCTGAAATATTGTCAAATTGTACCTAGCATTCATCACACGCCCCTTCCACTCTTCTCTGATTACGTATCAGTAAGTGATATGGATAAAGAACTACCATCCAGGTTAGCGCATGTGGCACGGAATTGAACTTCAATAACTTGATTGGTCTCTTTCGGTTAAGGGTGTCACTTATTGAGACTAGGAAAAAAGCATATTTTTCCCATTTTGACAGTTCTTTCTTTTTCTGTTTTTAATTCTTATTGAATTTAAATGCTCGAAATGAATTTCTGAAGAATTATAGGATTTTTTTCAAAATGTTTTCATTGATTAAATTTTTGTTCTCCAGTTTTTAACTTTTATTTTATATCTATTNTCAAAATGTACAAGTTATCTTGTGTGCGCTCATTCGCGGTTATTTCATTGATTAAATTTTTGTTCTCCAGTTTTTAACTTTTATTTTATATCTATTTCAGAATTAGAATTTATTCTGGTAAATTATTTAAACACGACTAAATTCTTTCTAATCATACGATGTTCTTGATCAGAAGAGCAGTCCATAGGTGTATCGTACGCTATGGTCCAGTGAAAGATCGGATCATACAAAGGCTTCAAACGGAATTTAAAGTTTTTTTTTTATTGATAACGGAAATAATGACTTGAAGTTGAATCGTAAAATACATATTTTATAGTACTCAACTTTAGCTCTAATGATTTGTGTCTAAAAGGAACTTAATTTCATTGCTTACAAATATAAACTGAGTTTGAATTCGTTTCATGTAGATAAAAAAGCAAAACATAAAAATTGACTACTTTTATATGGTTCTCGAGTTGTAATAAAAATAGCTATATTGAGTTTATATTTATGTCGAATTTTAGTTCATTCTGAAGAATAAAATGAAAAAAACTTCGCTATAGAATTTCAGCATCAGTTATTTTAGCCTACTCATTTGGCAGTGGAATGTGAGAGTGCAAATCACGCAGGTCAAGCTGACAGTGAGAGACATTTCTATGTACAGATTGCCTCAAAAAGTTTTGAAGGGTTGCAAACCGTTCAAGTAAGATTGTACTAAATTTATTGAATTAATTGCTTTAGATAGTTTAAAGTTTTGCTTTAGCTAACTTAAGAATTTCTGTAAATGCTGACCAAAATGTTTACTAGTGAGCCGAAATTGAAAAATGCCTTGAACAAATTACATTCTATAAGCTAAGTACAGGGCACATTATGCATCAGGGTTTGATATTTCTAAGCAGTGCATCACTCTTCAGTGATTCACTAAAATAATGAACTCATTAACTAGGGCTTCTTCTCAGACTGTGTTAGATTACTTTCTTTAAAATTGGCTTTTGTTGCAGATACATCGTCTCGTCAACAATTGTTTACGAGAAGAACTAGCAGGACCAGTCCATGCCATACGTATCGATGCCTACGCTACATCACAGTTCAATGATGACCCACCAACAGCTCCTGCAAAATGTGCCCACAATCATACAAAACACTTTTCCGAATAGTAATAGATACTTTTTCTAAATACTACAATAAAGGATAATGACAGACGATGGCTTTATCAGTGTACTAAAATGTGATACAGTGAGTGAAAGGGTTGATAACGGAGTTTGATTTGGTGCTAAAGTTTATTATTATATGAGTGCTATTGGGAAATTATGCGAAATGAAATTATGGAGAAGCGAAATCTAGAAGACCTCGTTTCCCAGTGTGGTAAGCTTTGTTAGAAGTACTGGCTACGTCTGCTAAAGTAAACATGTTAGTTCAAGTCTCTATGCGCATTAGTTTTTCTGTCTATGTCATATCACAAATGCAAAATTGGTCAATGCAAAATTTGCTTGATAATATTAAAACACTGCTGTATATTTCGAAGCTGCATAACTGCATGGAAAAGGCGTAAAAATCATAAGCAAATATTATATCAACAATTGATATTATTGAGAACATTTATCGTTTCGGAGTAACTGATATGTAATTAACTTAGTGGCACTGTTTTAGTTTACATATTTGATCGGGAATATTTTGATTCTGATCATGTTATCATTTCACCGCATACCAACTGTCAGTCTGCTGTTGTTGCGAGTACGTGTTCTATCGTTGGTCTGCTGCGAAAATGAACAAATTAGTGCGAGATACAAACTTGAATCCCCAAATTTACTCCTTATGTTTGATTATACAATTGCCACTTCTCTGAAGGAGTTTCGGTTTACTTAAACGAAAATATAATCTCCGTTGGGAAGGTATCTGTTCATATCGCTCCTTTAAGAGCGCTTTGGTTGGTACAGCATTTCATTTCGTGTGGTTTGTGTTGCGGAGGGAGATTGGGAGACAGGCGAGTTCGGTTGAGCTAGGGCTGTCATGTGGATGATTCAGCTCGTGGTGTCTTGTACTTTGTTAAGTAGATGCTCATTAAGTAGATGTTCATTAATTAATTAGTGTTTTTGAGCGCAATTTACTTCATTTCTTAAATGAGGTATTTTGCGAATTGTTGAAGTGCTGAGATATATTTAATTTTGGCTTCTTTATTTGAATTATTTTCAGAGTAAATTACCGTAACAATGTTGTCGAGACTACTGTACAGCTCATCATCAGCACAACTATCAAGCAATTTTGTAATAGCTGTTCGTTGCATCTCAAAAACAACCTACAATAATGCGCGATATGCTGGACGTCGTGTTGCTGAAGGAGTTAGTCATTAAATTGAAAATCTGTTCCATTCTAAAGAATTTTGGGTTAAACGAAGTTTGTCTCATTATTGTCAAGTAATTTATTTCGACTTGTTGCCTCTTAAAATGTAATGTCATTTCATTTTGTCATTTAATTTGTCATTTAATCAACTGTTCCCAGTTGTCTAACTTTTGTGAAATATCAGAGAGTTCATTAGCTGTTGGAAATTAGATTTGTGGACAGAATTATTATTGACTTCGTAAAGCTTTGTCATTATTTCGAGATTTTCGGTATGGGAGTTATCTTTTCATTGCTGAAATGGAAAAGCTCCATTGTCTTATGTGATATCGCATTATATTTTAAAAAACTAACTGTTGTTAATTTTTTCCAGAGCTACGGTATTGGCAGTGCTACACGTAAAACACTGAAAGAACGTCTCATGGGACCTACTACGGGAAAACGTTTGTTAAAATTTTTTCGTTTTAAAGTTTCACCTTTATAGATTTGGCTTGCGTTTTCAAACCTACTTTTCTTTTATTTTAGCATATATGTATGGAAGTGCAGCTGTAGCTGGAGCATCACTACTTGGCATTGGTGCGTTATGCTATTACGGACTGGGTCTTTCAAAAGGAGGACATAGCATCTTAATGCAATCGGGGTTAGTTGTTTCTCTGCTGTTTTTGAACTTCACATTATCTGAATGCTGAGCTGCATTAGCATTCGGACATATCGTTTTATTTTTTGAACAGCGATAATTTTCTTTAATTTATTCGTGAGAGGATGAGTAAGAGTCCATGAAATACCTTTTCCTGTTCTTTTTTCTTTCTTTTTTTTTTGACAGAAATAATTGCCTTCTGATGAAATACTGAGAAGCAAGTTACTACGGCTGCGATACAATTTTTGTATATTACTGCTTTTTTGAAAATTTTCAAAACCGAGATGTTTGAGACCTCATCTTCATCTTCTAAATACAAAAAGTTCTGGCTTTAAAAGATATGAAAATTTACAATTTATAGAAATAATTTGTAAAGTAAAATAGATATGAAGTGCGGAAATACAATGTGTTTATGGTTTGATATAGTGGATTAGATAACGCTTGTTTAGAACATGGCCGACATATGTACGCGATCGTATAAAAGCGACGTACGGATATTTGTTTGCATCACTTGGAATAACTGCAGCTTCAGCTGTGGCAGCATCGAGATCATTTCAGATTTCACGCTTAATTATGGGAGTATGCTCTTATTTTTTCTGCTGTTTTACAAAATTCAATTGAACAAATTAGGAAATGTTGAAAATTCTATCGTTTTAGATAATCACTATCTTTGATTTAAGAAAGTTTTTCTGTGGTATTGGTCAAAAAGCAAATGAAGTCAATGAAACTGTTTATTTAGTGATTATCTAGAATTTGTTCAACTATTCTAATATGTCTAAACTCACAATTTAGTTCATTGAATAACTGTAATAGTGGTCAGTTGTGCATCAGATACAGCGAATGTTGCTTTTATGGCGAAGTTTTTTGCATCACCATGAAACTATTCTAATATGTCTCTTGTTCAGTTAATTGCACTAATTGAACTCTAATTTCCCTCATTTCCCTGGAAATCTGATTGTTTCTTCTCAAAATCCGAGGGTTTAAACCTGACATAACTTGCTGAACACATTTTTGAAATGAAGCAAAAAGAAAGTATTTGGAAGATTCCTCTTTAAGTTGTGAGTTTAGAAAGTTGAAAAAATGAGTTGAAAGTAGGAAATTCCTCAAATCACATGTTAAGCTCACTCAATCGTTGTTTTTTTGAATCATTTTAGACGCTTTCACTAAATAGTATAAACTGAGTTAGTGAAAATCAAATTTAGCATTATCCTATTATCACATACCATTTAAATTTAGTCACCATTCATCTCAATGGCCGTTGTTATGGCAAGTAGTATCGCGGTGTCACTAATTGACTATGACAACACATTATTGAAACATGCAGCTTGGATTCTTCACGCAGGCATGATGGGTGCCTTTATCGGGCCGGTCTGTTTGATGGGCGGCCCCTTGGCAATGCGAGCTGCCTGGTATACAGCTGCTATGGTGGCGGGTAATTTTTTTTCCATTTCTATGATTTTTTTTCTTGTTGCTTGGAGTAGAGTTTTATCATGAAACTTTTGAATAGGAATTAAATGCATTTCAAACTTGTATTAATGCAAAACGTTCTTCATCCAGATGCTGTAGACATAATTTTTAATGAGGCTTACTTTTTACGAAAGTTAATAGCTACTTTAAAAAGCATCTTCAGGTTTTTAGTTATCATAATATGATAATCAAACTGCTCCATTAATTCTTATCATATAATAATACGAAAGACAAGTTATATGGAAACAGGTTATGAAGTTTTGTTATACGTAGCTTTGTGTCACTTTCACCCCAGAAATAATTATTGCTATCCTAACGATTCAAGCGTTGCAAGTACTTTTATTGACATGTGGCATTAAACTTTTGTTTAATAAGCTTTAGAAATTGATTATGATTTAAAACCAAGGTGAAAAAAACATTAAATAAAAATTTTCAGGACTGTCAACAATTGCACTCACGGCACCTTCTGAAAAATTTTTAATGATGGGAGGTGCCTTAGCCATGGCATTTGGTGTTGTCTTTGCATCTTCTGTTGGAACTTTCTTCCTTCCTCCAACATCTGCGTTGGGTGCAAGTATATTTTGTGGATTCTTATTTATTTATTCATTTATGAACCGAACTTTGAGAATGGGAATTCTATTCGTATCCTATGATTATTACTCAAATGTAATGTTCCTTTATATATTTGTTTTGAATTGCGGTTGTGTTTTAATGTCTTTAGGTTTAATGTCGATTTCTATTTATGGTGGACTTATTCTCTTCTCGCTGTTCTTACTGTTTGACACACAGTATGTTGTCAAGCGAGCTCAGATGCATCCAATTTCGGGAACAAGCGAGGAACGAATGTACAAGCACGGATACTATGGTAGTATTGGTGATGGATATTATGATGTTGTTGCGCCAAAAATGCGTCGATATGATCCAATCAATGCGTTTGTTTCTTAAATTTTATGTTCAAGCAGTAAACTACGTGCAAATTAGAATATAATGAACAAAATCGAAATTTCTTGTAACTGCATTTTTCTGCTATATATCAGTATAATGCAGTTGGTTGTTATGAAACATGACAGCTTGAGTTCTTTTTTGAGTACTGATGTGTGTTTCAGACAGCTGTCTATTTATGCAGATGTCTTAAATATTTTCATTCGATTAGCGACAATATTGGGCATACAAGGTGGCAGAAAGCGTTGATTGAATGCTACGATAATATTTTATAGTATTTCAGTGTTCGGTTGTATGACTGATCAAACTCGGACAGTTACACATTTATTTGTAAAAAGCAATGTAATAACAAGAGTTTATCGATGATTTTTGAAACTTACGGAGATATGTTCAACCCTTTTCTGGCTTTATTTCGTTTCCTTTCCTTTTTTGCCTAAAACTGACACAAGTATACATTAATTTTTCGGATATGTCTCCTATAAGATTCATTTTTACTGGTTCTTTTTACTATTTCGTGACTGACCTGTTCAGCATGCTGTATTTCCCGGTTTTTATCTCCATGTTTTGAAATATATCAGTTTTAATTACTCTCTTGTCGATATGCTAAAATGAAGCACTGCTATAAATCGCATAGTGATGTACAATTTGAAATACTGATTTCTTCCTCAGCATATTAGATTTCACTAAAATTGTATTTGTGATCGAAATGATTGTTTCAGAGATCCTTTACTGAATATTGTAATGAAAAATTTTGGTGCATTTTGTTTGCGAACACTTAACAGTATTGAACAAATAAACTCTAATTATTTCTGGATACTCTACACTGCTACGAAGGAACTGTGAAATTTAGCAGAATGGTAGATTAATGCCCTTTGAGCAGCGTTCATTCCTTTGACAGTAAAGACAGGTGGTTAATACATTCCGCTCTAAGGAAGTGGTCGGTCTTGTTTAATCAGCTTAAACTAATAGCAATTGCTGTCAATCATAAAGTGATTGATGAGCCGGATGATAAAGATTGTATTTGAATCAATGGAGATGGGAGCTCATTAAAAATCACACCTGCAGAGGGGAACAGCGCTTACCTGTGGCTCTATTTGTTGGTAGATAGGTTTATTCACCTGACTGGATCAGTTGCTCAATTTTATCCACTGTCAGAGAAAAAGCCAGAGTGGATCTATGGCACATAACGGAGGCAGTGTACATTAAGATTCACAAAATTTCTTTTGAAAAAGAAAATCTATTTCTTTTGAAGTAACAAAAGAAGCAGTAAACAATAGATGTAATTACACGAATTTTAAGAAATTATTTGTTTTTCTAAAAGAGGAGATATGTGAGATGAAAAAACAATTAATTTAATTTCGAAATAACAACGTCGTATAACTCTTTCGATAATGATCAGATGTTTTAGATGGAGGAGTATTTCTTTTCCGCTCTGGAAGATTTTTTATCTAAAATCCAAGAAACATCAGATCCTTCATTATTATTAGATCATGCATTAATATTAATAAGAAAAGCACTTATCAATAGCTACAAAGGTTTGCTTCTAGATTGGTGAACAGAAAAATGATTAATTTGAATGAGCATCAAAACAAAAGCCGAATCTAGCAATTAACCATTACAAATAAAAAATATCACAAAAGTAAATAAATTTTTTTCATTCAATCACATTCCAGCAGAAAAGGGAATTAATTAAAATTATGCTAAAATCAAACGAAAATATGATATACTTTCAGAATATGACCATTTGTCCAATTTCTATTTTATTCTATTATTCAGCAGACTAATTAATTTTTAACAATTTTGCTCACAAAATTCTCTTTAGAAAAAAAAAACAATGAATTTAATTATTCAATAAAGTAGCTGCTAATTATACAGTTATAGAAGCAGTTTTTGGGAATTCATTGCATTCCAAACATTCATTACTTACAAGTGACAACAAGTGGACAAACCACATAGCCTAACTCTAACAGTACACTAAGCAAACAAAATGTTAAATAGGCAACAAGCATCACTATTCCGAATACTTTATTCATTTTCCATCCACTAATTCTGATAGCAACAATTAAGACAATCAACATTAGAAATAAGAGGCCAACAGAGCAGATAAGGCCCTTTGATATGACTGATATGGTACCCAAAGAAGAAGTTGTTGATCTGGCACTTGTAAGCCAACGAATTGCAAATTGCAGTAGCCATGGAATTGGTAATCTATAATCTATAAGCAATTTAGAATTTAAAACTTTGCTCTTTTGAAAGTACAAATCCTATTGTAAATGAATGAATTTTATGGCCTGAAATGGCCTAGAAAAGTACCCAACACAAATGTCGAAAAGATTGCTTCCGATGGAACTTGACACTGCCATATCGCCAAGTCCTTTACGGGCAACGATTACACTGAAATAATTTGTGCTTGTTCAGACACGAATATATTCCTTTCAACTTCCAGGTCATTTCATTCATGAAGATATGAAACGGAACTAGAAAAAGTAATTCCGAAAATGAGCAAAAAAGTTGAATTTTCAAGCAAGAAAAAAAAATCTGAATCAAATATTTTTCAGAATTAAATAGTAAATTTCAAAGTTTTTCTCTTAAAAAGTTATAAACAAGCTATGAAAAAATTTTTCAAATATTTAATTAAAATGTTGTGTCTATCAAAAAAAAAAAAAAAAAAAAAAAAAGCGGATTAGCATCGAAAAAAACCTGGAAACAAGATCAGGTATACTCGTGCCAGCAGCCAACACTGTCAGGCCCATTATCTAAAAATTGCACTGCTATGGAATGAAACAGTACAATTAATCTCTTTAACACCTTTATTTGAAATCATTAACATTAATTAAAACACAGTAATGATTAATAAGAAATATTTTTGAATAAGTTGTTATTTTCATTTTCCTTCACATTTCATGAAACAAGAGGCATGCCTCTTTTCGCCCATTTATATTTGGCATGTGAACCAAAAAACAATCCTTTACGCAATTAATAGCAATTAATAGCACTTTCCTTTCTCGGTTTTAATCTTTTTATTAACGCTCCAATTTATGAAATAATAACGAATTGAAAATATTTTGCATGATCAAAGTTTTCTGGCTATATTCAGGTAATTCAATTCAAGATAGAGTCACTTTCTCTGATAGAAGTTTTTAATACAATAAGGATTTAGTAAAACTTTGTAAAAACTACCCCTAATAAAATTTTAATTTCCATTAAAAAACGAACCACTGAAAGAACAAATGAAAAAGTTAATAAATTAAAAAAAAAATGGTTAAATCTGAGTGATCGTTATAATTTCACAGAATTATACATTTTGTAGAAGATCGTAGAAAGAAAAACTTTAAAACTTTATGTATATAAAAATTTAAAAATTAAATTTCATATGTATGATAAACATCTATATATATATATATATAAAATTTAATTTTTAAAATTTTTTTTTTAATTTTTTTTTTTTTAATTTTTTTAATAATTGTTTTTAATTTAATTTTTTTTTTTAATTTTTTTTTTTTAATTTTTTTTTTTAATTTTTTTTTTTTAATTTTTTTAAATATATATATATTTAAAAAAATTATATATATATAATAAAATAAAATAAAATTATATATATATATATATATAAAACTTTATGTTATAATAATAAAATCAAGCAAACTTAACTCCTCCAAAAACGTTAATTAGAGATATAATTTTATTGCCCAATTCTATCAAATTTTTATTAAAGAAATTAAAAAATAATTATCGTTAAGAAATTTTTTTGAATTTCCAAGTTGTCGAAATTTTCATTCATTCAGTATTAGTTAAATAACTAATGGATAATAATTTAGCTAAATTTCAAAGACAAGTACTGGATTTTCATGCATAAAGTTGTGGCCAGCTTAAAACTTCAGACACATTCGTTCATCGGAACGTTCAAAATTCAATAAATATTTCCCTAGATGCCTAATACCTTCCGAATGCTTAGCAACGGCTTCGAAAATGCTCGAGAATTTAGCAAATTACCTTTTAAAAATTTCAACATCTTCAATTTATTAGTGTATTTAAGAGTGAGAGATAAATCAGTCAGTTTGAATCTTCAATTCTTCAAGAAAATGAAAACGAAGGATAGGAATTTTTCAAATGCTTTTGAATTCAGCATATCTGACTTCGAAACTTCATTGCCATAGTTGTTCTTAATGAGGGCATAAGTCTGCTTTAATTGATCAACTAATGAATGAATGTTAGACATAAAAACATATGAAGCCTAAGTCTACGAGATTAGAAAAAAAAAAAAAAGGGAAAATAATCTGTTATTAATGCTAACTTAGCTATCACCAATAAATACTTTCCATCAAATTTCAATCCTTTGCTCGTGACATGTTGCATACACATATGTTTTCTAACTTTCCGACTTAAAAAAGGAATTAATTATACTGTCATTTCATTAATTTAAATTTACTCGCGAAATTTCTACTTCTAGCACAGTTAAACTATAGATAGAAGAGCATGCTGCCGTAATTTAAATTTTAAAAATTGTAGTTACCTCATCCGGTATAGCTAGTGTTTCACCAATTATGCTTGCCCACCAAACCATCAAATATGAGAACAAAGCAATCCATAAAATTGACCCCACGAAAGTTATTACAAAATATTTCCTAGATGACTGAAAATAGCAAACTAGGAAATTGATTAAAGATTTTTATTAAAAAAAGTCCAGAAAATAGTAGCTATATGTATACATTAAAAAAAATAATTTCTCTACTCTATCCCGGAAGATTTCAAATTTCTTTCTTGCACTTTCTTGTCAAAGTTAACCTACCGCATTTTTTGAATCAGGAAGAGTGTAATAAAGTGGAATCATTATCGGTGCCAAAAACAGATAAGACAAGCGTGCCCTAGTAGAAGATGGCCATGAAATGTCTACTGGAGTTTCCGACTCATTGGTCCGTTTTTCTAGCACCACGCGTTCCTAAATAAAGAGTGTGTAAATAATTCCTTCGTTTGAAAGTAAAAAAAAAAAAATGAAAGTTTTTGAAAAAATTAAGTTAAAAATAGAAATTAATTTTTCTTAATTTATAAATATCACGAAATTACTCCACTCTTAATCTTATATTATTACAGTTAACTTAATTATTTACCAAATATGTTTATCACCACCTTCTTTTATCCGATTTTTCTTTTTCTCTTATATTTTTAAATTGAATGATTTGATCTTTTTTTTCGAAAGTTCTGATAAAATGATAAGTATATATGATAACTATTACAAATCTAACTTTTAGATCCTAGCTTAGAGTAGAATAAAATTTGCATGAAAATGTGATAAGCGAACTTCACCTCAAACATTTCAACGCTTTTTGGAGCTCGTTGAGTAATTTTGCAATTTGCTTCATCATTCAATTTTCCTATCGATCCCGGAAGCTGAAATTTTCTTCGCACTTGAAACAGTTTAGTGCTATCTATAATTATCAAATTGTTTTTTTTTTTTTTTTTTTTTTTTTATTGGTATAACAAGAGAAACATCGAAATTGTAGCATCTCAAGCCTTCTTTCATAGACTTGATGGATTTAAAATATCCATGATCTGATAAAATTTTTTTGCCAGTTGAAGGAATTGAGCAAACCAAGTATATTTTTTCTCACCTCAACTTCAGGTATAATATTTGATTTATTGTTTTGAAAATTTTTTTGTGCTGCGATTTCTAGCTGATTACCGGAAGTAACTATTTTAGCTGATTCATTTGAAGCTGAAATTCAGAATTCCACAAGTTACAAAAGATTAACCAAGGAGCAACAAAGCTGTATTAAACTCAATCTATCATTTATTGTATGACTATGTAACTTAAAATTTAATTTAATTTATTGTGTGAAGTAAATTTGTCTGAACCCATTTATTTTAATCTTTTAATTTAATTATTTTGATGCTAATCAATGATTTTTGGGCATGCTAAATTGATATTCAAATCCACAAACGAACACCTTCTCCTGAACCGGAAATCCTTGCAACCGTAGCACTATTCTGAACCGGAACTGATTTTATATGTTTTACAGTAATAATAGATGGCGTAGGCACTGCTTCTTCCATTGGCATATTATTTATAAATGAGGGACATAAATGCTGAAAAATAGTGATTAGATGACTGGACTGATAATGGAATAATCAATAGTAGTGGGAATTCGAATTTATTACATATCAATTTACTAACTTTACGATGAAAAAAAAAGAAAAAAAAATGGAAAAGATTAAAATGGAGGGCGGAGGACCAAAATGAATAGCATTGGAACAAAATTTAATCTTAAATAAATTTTAAATTTGACTCATAGATTGATCAATACTGCACCTGGCTAATTTTGTGCAGTTTAAGTTTGAAATTTTTTTCCAACTGTTCGTTGTGTTCCATAACAATACCATAAATGATATAAGTAATAAAAAGAGACATCGCCTCATACCACTCAATTGCTTCATCCAGAAAAAATATTACCAGCAAAAACAACGCAAATACATAGAAAGAAATGTCTCTAAAAATTACTTTAAAAGCAGTCTTAAGGCCATAAACTTTGCAGGTATCAAAAAATAAAAATAAAAATCGAAAAACTTTAAATAAATCGAAACTTTTTGCTATGGTTAAGAATAAAGGTGAGATCTACCTGAGCATAGGCCACCAAGTGATTTTAAGTATTTCATGTGAAAAGAATGTACAGAATGCCAATACGCATAAAATATTGAATGTAGCGCTACCTTAAATAATTTAATTTCTTTTCGCTTGTAAATTTTAAACTTTCTAAAATTTTTATTCCAACAAATATGTTTATAGTGCTAAAACCAAAAAAAAAAAAAAATTACAAAATTAAGCAAATAGATCAGAAGAAAGAATTGAATGTTTGACTCTATATCTTGAAATTTTGTTTGAGAAATTTTCGCTGCATTATTAGGAAGATGAAATCAGTCTCACCAACAATGGTCCCGATCCCGACATTGTTTTGAGTGATAAAAACACCAAATAAACTGGCAAAAAATTCAGGTGCAGAACCACCGGCTGCCATAAATGTAGCACCGGCGACATCGTCCGATATTGATAACTGTATTATTCAGGAGATATTAAGGCATGCTTACTTTCTAAACAACTTCCTCAGAATTGATCAGGAAGTCTTCATTTTTTCCACCATGATTACATTTAATGGAAGTTATGTTAGCAGTGAATTCTTCTGATTATTTCATAGTTTTAGACCTTTGTCTCTTTCACATTTCATATCTTCGTAAATTTGGCCAAAATCTTCATCTAAATGATATGATATCATTTTGGCAAAGCAACGAAATCTCTTTACACTACATGTTTCAAACAATTATGCTTTCAAGGTTCTTTTTTGGATGGTTTTTAATTGTTAAATTTTTTGAAATTTGAAAAAATCTTTTGGCAAACTTTTATACCTTTTCTGTAATAACACTAAGTGAAGGGACGAAAAATTCATCAGAAACGATGGATATTGCAATAAACATGTAAATGAGACCGAAGAAATGTAGCAGAAGTGCTCCATGACGACGTTGTTCTAGTGTGAAATAATCTTTAGGAAAAAGGCTCGAACTTGAATCTGAAAACTAAGCTTGCAGTTTTCTGATCTGGAAATTCAAGGACATTTGATCCAAAAAAAAAAAAGGGCAAAAAATTACCAGTAGGACTGGCAGGTGAACGCGGGCAACGGTCAGCACTTGTCATACTGAGAAGTCGACGAAAATTAGGGACATGAACCACCGGTAGATTCTTTTGTACTAATAATTCAGAACTACTTTTTGAAGAATTAGTACTTCCATTTGTTTGTAACCTGAATTTTGAAAGTTCATATCAACTTTTAATAATGATAAAGATGAATAAAACTATCTTTGTATTTAGCAAAATTTTTAAAAGAAAAACTTATAGAAATCAAATTCTTACTTTTTTTTTCTTATTGAGAAAATAAAAAATTTGAAATAACTACTCAATTTTTAAACATAATGTTTTTATTTTTTTTGTTTTTTATTTTTGCAAAAGTAAATTTCTAGTTAACTAAATTTTCGAAAGCAACTGACTACATCGGTGAGCTAAAATATAACAAGGCTTAAACGAAGTTCACTTCCCATCAGGATAATACCTCATATTTTTGTTCAAGTTCTCATTGCCCGTTTTCATTATCAAATGAGGCGAATATTTGTCAACTGTTTGCGGCTCTTTCATTTTTAACATCTGATCTGTAGCATAAATATATAAAACCGTAGGGAAAATCGTGAATAAAATTAGCATAATACAGAATGATTGGAACGACGATGCCGGCAAACGGCCATGAATGCATAAACGGTTCATAGAATATATCTGAAAATTAAGATTAGTTCAGCACATAAAAGGTTTCAGGTGAAGGGATTTCAATTTCAAAAAAAATTTAACATTTTTTTTTTTGTTCCTAAAAAAATCATTCATTCTAATTATAATTGGTGACATAACTATTGCAAGAGATTAAGTAGTATTATTATTCTTTGGCCATATGAAATAAGTTTACTTTGAGAGCATGCAAATTTTGAAAGCTAGGTTTGGTTTTAAATTTTGTAACATAGTAGTAAATCTTATCAACAGTTTTACTTAGCCTGATGAAAATTTACTTATTATTCAATAGAATCTTTACACATAAGCAGAAAGGAAAGATAATTGAGGCTGAGCAAGAAAAGCAATAATGCTCTTCGCACAGAAAGTCAAGCATGTAATTTTTAAAAGATTTTAAAAAATTATAATTAAACAACATTTATGATGCGTTTTTAAGCAGGAAATTCAAATATATATAATATAAATATCAGTATCGAAATATAAAGGAATTTAATTAAATTTTGATTATTTATGAAGTTCTAAAAATATGCGCTTTTTGACTCCAATTTGAACTGTCAAACTTATTTATGCTTATCGGATGAGCACGAGGAAGTAAAAGCTCCAAAAGATTCCTCAAATGTGCTGAAGGAAAATTTTTTATGCAAATTTTTTTCCTCATTAAAAACTCAGAGCTCATTTATGAATCGAAATAATTTTCTTATTTTTTTCTGCTACTGCTGATAATGATAACAACGATGTTGATGATTTTAGTATGAAGGTATGAAGATTGCTGATATTTTAATTAATATAAGTGCTATTGCTAATGCAAATGTCACTCTCCTAATTAACTTACTTGTCACACATTATAATTCCTTCATCTGGTTAAGACTTATGGCTTTGAATTTCAACTAACTCTTGCAGGTGTTAGCATAGCTTCGAAATAGATGGTTACAAAGCATAAGAGAGGCAAATAGCAATTTATGAGATAATTATTTCAACAAGTTTCTTGCTTTGTTATGACACCTTATACTACTGCATTGCTCATTCACAACGAAAAATGCTAATTTCGAAAATTTGCTCGCATTTAAATTCTAATTCTTCACTTGCAAATGAATCGTTCAGAAAAAAAAAAAAAATCTTTTTTTACACAATAAAAAGCTTTCGAAATGTTAAGGAAATTAACTCATAGCAAATCATTACCTATTGAATATCTCAGCAGTAAGAAGGATAGCATTTGACGTCTTTTACAAATATAAAATTCAACAAATAAAGGAGCAATGCTTAATTTTACACTGTAATTTCATCGGATTTATTAAAAAACGAAAAAAAAAATGAAGCTACTNAACAAATTAGCTAAGCTAAAATCAATTTAATAAACTTACTTATTTAGCTATGCTAGCACAGACAAACGCTGTTAGCGAGATTGGTAGGTGTGCTGACAAGGGACCATGCATATTTTAAACAAGCTGTTGAATGAGCCCAGAGGAAAAGAACTTGGGATAATTGCTCCCAGCATGCTAGTCCCATTTTCAGCATATTAATGATAACTAAAGTGATACTAATTAATATCTCCGTCCGTGCTGATGAATGGCACTTAATTAGATAGAAAGATTATGAAAAATATACAAAGTACGTAGATTTATCGTACCAAGTATGGAATATTTTGAAAAACTGCCAGCATAAAGGGAGAATTTTTGAAGAAAAAAGTTTTTTTTAGCATCATTTCGTTCCTTCTAACGAATGAGCGAGAAAGGAAATGGGAAAAATGTTGAGAAGCAGAATCCAATAGT